>OX392462.1:152517341-152800173 GCA_947623515.1 Neoascia interrupta
AGCAATCACCAGCTTCTGTGATGGTTTGCGCTGGCTGATACTGCTAATGGACGCTTTCCATTGATTTTTATTGATCAGGGCGTGAAAGTTAATTAGGAAGTGTCCGGCAAAGGTCTTAAATCTTGCACTGATTCCTTGAGAAATTTGGCACAACACACTGGACTTTTCAACAGGACTCCGCACCATCTCATAAAGTCGGACACAACAATTTTTGTGCCACCACGTTCCACAATTCATTTCTTCTCAGCAGTGGCCTCCATACTCACCAGACCCAAAATCAATGGACTTCTTCATTATGGTCTATTTTAGATCCTAAGGTGTCACAAAAAATAAATATATGAAAGTATTGAATCATTAAAGTGAGCGCTTCGTTGGGAATGGTCACGTAAACCGCAGGACCACATTCGTGCAGCCTGCAATTACTCCATAAAAAGAATAAACGCCGTGACCCACGCAAGAGGAGGCTATTTTGAGCAACGATGTTATTTTTATAAAATTAAATATATTCTTAACATAATACCATGTTTCCACCGGCAATAGCTCGAGGATTAGCGGGGGACAATCAACAATAGATCCCAAAGTGTTTCCACCAGACAAATAAGGGATTAGTTTGACATTAGCACTCTTTTTCTGTCATTTTGGCTCTTCAAAGAGAATGGCGATGTCATTTTCCAGGAGGGAAAAAAGATTTCTGTCCTGAACATCCCAATAGAAATCGTAATTATGACAGATCTGTCATACGGGGACAGTTTCAGTGTCTTTTTCGATTCTCAAACTGTTAAAAAGGTGTTCGAAAAGGGTTGAAAGTGGTTCGTGAAAATGAGATTGAGAGATGAGTTTTATGAGAAGTTTAATACTATGTTTCCACTGGCGATAACACGAGGATTAATTTGACAACAGCATTTTTTTTATCATTTTGTCTCTCAAAAGAGAGCGGCGATGTCATTTTCCACGAGCGAAAAAAAAGATTTCCTTTGTCAACATCCCAATAGAAATCGTAATTCTGACAGATCTGTCATACGTGGACAGTTTCAGTGTCCTTTTTCGATTCTCAAACTGTTAAAATGGTGTTCGAAAAGGGTTGAAAGTGGTTCGTGAAAAGGGTGAATAAGTTAAATGATTTGTAATCGCTTGCCGAGAGGATTTAAGTTTGTATGGCTAATCGCGTGATTTGTAGAGGATTAAATGAAGATTTATATTGATCGCGTCCGGTGAAAACATGGTATAAGCCTAAAATATTTAATAAAAAAAACTCCTAAAGTAGTGAAACTATTATGCTTTGAATTGGTAACACTTTATTTGATCGACCCTAAAGAATTCTGTCTTTGATTTTTATTTTATTGAATCGGCCTTAAGGTATATCGAAAAAGTATACAATACTTATTAATGTCGAAATTAATAACTAAATCGATTATTATTTCAAAAATCTTTCTTCTATAGAACAAGCCACTTTGGAATTTATTATCTGAATACATATTTCCGAACACATATAACGAACAAACATTTAATAATTAAATCAATTAATATCTCCTTACATCTCGGGGCACTGTTTCAGTGTTATAGGTTCGCCTTTCCTGAGAGAAGAAATTAAAAAAGAAAAAAATCAGAAAAAAAGATCGACGTCATCTACATACTACTTGACACAAGCGTGCCTCTTATCGATCAAGAGCGATCAAGAGTTTGTAGAAACGGTTTCTAACTTGATAAGTCCCCTGATAGCCCAGCATTTATAATTGAGCCTGTCAAGGACATCAGAGTAACGTGTCTAAACATTTATCGTTCCTTTCAGGTAAAGAGCTGTTGTAAGAGTCTGGAGTCTACTTAATTTCTCAGCTGAAGAAGAAGTCTTCATGAGGTTTTAAGCAATGATGATCAGTACCTCCTTTAGGCCCACCCCTGGCAATGGGGTTTTAACGAAATTCTAGAGCATGGGCAACATCGTTACTATTTGGCTCAACTGTAAGCGTAAGATCCTTGAACTTCAAGTGATCTAGAAAGAGTTGTGTCTGTTTCAAAATGAGCGGTTTTCTTAACCTTTTATCCAAGGCAAGAATACGTGAATACCTGGCACCTAAATAAGGTAGTGAACTAAAAAAATATTCTAGCCATCATCATCATCTCTTATACAGTTTGTCCTTCAGGAAAGTCATTAAGAGAGCGTGGCTCACAAGTGGCATCCATGTTTCCAGAGCCTCCACCACCAATAAGCAACTTAAGGCGTGATCCATGAGGGAAAAGACTTCAATCTGGTCCAACCATTTATATCCGAACTTGCCAAGAGCGGTTTGCTTGTATCAGGGTTAACATATCCTGCCTAAAAATTCCACCGGATAGCAAGCAAACGTTGTCTAAACCAGCGATAGTTCCCCATTTCTACGAATACTGTACACGTTTCTCACTCAAGCAACACCATCATCGAGCCTCAAAAAATATTTCGGAAGCCTGTAACCCCGATCTTATTCTTTCGAACAATACCCAAATTTCAAGATTACAGTTATGGGTGAAATGAAAGCATTTTTAATTTTACTCTGAGTTCAGTTTTTTTTTAATTTTATAACCAGCCCACAACGTTCTTTTAATCTAGCTGACCTACAGGACTACGGAGTCAATTTCCTTCAATTTCTATTTTTTCGTAAAAAAAATACGCCGAGGCACAAAGTTTTCCGGCTCTTTTAATGAGTCCCTATATACGTGGATGATGCACTGAAAACTATAGTTTCAAGAATTCAAGAAACAAAACAGAATAAAAGTCCCATTCTGTAGTAATCTGAGTTTCTTTAAAGTCGAAAAACCGCGAATAAGGCTTTGATTCAGGATTAACAGATGTTATTAACTACCCAGCATTCCTTTCAAATATTTCCTTTATAATTTTTGAACTTTCTTAAAGTTCTAGAAGAAAAACACCTTTGCTCAACCTTACTATGCTTTGAGAACTGTGCTTACATTTCTTTCGCATTTCTTTTGACCCTTTTTTCATTAACCCTGCATAATCCATGGCTAAATACACACTCCATGCCAAAAACATCTTGCCAAAGTTCTAATATGAGTTTTCTTTCTCTATTCTTCTCTCTTCTCGGTTGTAAATGTGCCAGCTTTAAGATTAATTCAAAGAAAACAAATTGAATGCTGCCCCACGTTGGGCGCCAAATTGCTAGAGTCTCAAAGAAAAAAACTTTCAAGTCTTTAACATAAGAATTTAGGCTAAAGATGACTCACAGAATTTTCTTTTGCACAGCATCTCAGTTTTGATTTTAAAGTAGAGAGGCATATAGTGTAAAGGACTTTGTGAAAAACCAAGAGGCTCACAAAAAGAGTAAAATAAATTTTTCCCACCCCTTAAAAAATAGAAATGAACAAATATTTAACTATTGCTCTACTCATTTTGGCGCAGTCGTTTTTCTGTGTCTTTGACAAGACAATTTTGTACTTCACACCAATTTACATGACCTTCACTTTGCAAAGTTCTTCTTTTTAAACTTTTATCGGTTTTGTTTGACCGCTTCTTGGAACCCCGATGAATTTCAAATTAACATCTTAACAATTTTAACAACAGCCTTCATAGCTGCAAATGAATAATTAATCTGCAGTGAATCATGTTTCGAAATTAACATTCCGCAGACCGTTTTAAATTCGATAGCCCAAGGGAGGAACAAATAATTGATTATGTTAGCGCAAACTTCCTAACGGTCTCCTTGACTCCTCGCCACAGTTATTCAATCGCCAAATCTGACGTATTATTATTAATTCGTTTACGTTAACATTTCGAACGCAGCAAGTTCTGTATAATTTAATCTTTTCCGCACACATTGCCGTCAATTAATCTTTGCAATCAGCGTAATCCTTGTCCGAATTTATCGCATCCAGTCTTAGTCGCAATCGATTTTCCATTTGAATTTCCAACGGTAGCCGCAGCTACCCTTCTCCACCAAGGTGCACTTAAGCATATAATAACAAACCTCAGTCGGATACAGAGGACAGAAGACAGACACACCAGAGATAAACACTGAGATATAAATCTTCCAACGCGAGTGGATGTAAAAGGAAAAGATACATCTCTACCGAGGCAGGGTTGGAATTAAAATGATAAATCGAGAATCAGCCGGCACGTGCGTGGCATTATCAATGCGGTTAGTCCAGTGCACACGTAAGACACACATGCAAAAGGTTGACGAATCGTTTGGCTAACACGCAGTCCAGAAGTTGTCGTCATAAAAATAATCGACTATTTGTCTAATCTTAATTGGATCCTTAAAGGCCGGATGCTGAGATAATGGCTCACTTCAAACCCTTATCTGGATACGGCAGGATAAGTACAAAGGGAAAATAACTTTGACTCTTTAACAGGGAATTGTCTGGCTGCTGCGACGTTGAAATTACTCTCCTGACAAGACAGAGGTTGCACAAAGGCCTATATGCGGGGCAACTGAACTTCGTTTAATAATTCTACGAAGAAATTGTATCATAGAGAATAAATTTCGTTCAGTACGCACCTGTCAAAATGGGTTATTTTTCTATTTTTTATGTTTCTCACAATTTGACAGTCTGACAATTTGACAGCTGAAAGGATGAAAGTTTGGAATGACCCGAATAGATGTTTATTTAATATGGATTTCGATTTCATGGTCGTTCATAGGTCGTTGCAGAATTCGGGCAGAGATGATGACGATTAAAGTGGGTAAATTAAAATTTCAGGACGAACTAATTATGTTATCTCTTCCCAGTTGCTTTTGTTTTTATGACGGTAAGGGGTATAATACTATATGCCAGAGGTTTTAGCAGAAAGAAAAATAGAGAAAACTCAATTTCTGGGAAAATGAAATTTTTAAAAAAGTTTGAAAACAAAGGAAGGTTATTGCTTGACGCAATTTCGTTATCTAATCTTAAATCACTTTAATTACACTCAAGTGCTAAAGTTTAAAAAAGCTTAAAGTGAAAACAAGGCACATTCGAATACGGTGCGGAGAAGAATAGTTTATAAGGTATTAAGCTTACATACTTTGAAAATGTCCTTAACAAGTAGGTTTTGATAGCGTGCAAAAAGCTTTTGGCGCAGTCGGACTCTGCCAAACTGTTATAAATTGTAGCACCATTTTACGAAAAGCAGGCATAAAGTTAAACGTAAATAATATCATGTAAATTTAATAACAAGTTTTGGTGCAGCTGGATTTTCATACTGCTGGTTAGTTTTTTGGCGCAGTCGCATAACAAGGTGTCTTTGTGACAAAAAAAAGCTATTCCTCAAAAAAGTTTTAACAAACAAGATTATATCATTAGACTTGCTTGAGCACAGGTTTTTTGATAGAGCTGTCCCTTCTAGGGATCCTGGTTCGGTGTCTGCATAATCCGGTGGAGCGTAGGGAACGCCCACTAGATCTAGAAGATGACAACAAAGCAATAAAAGAACATCTAGGAGCGTATGGCTTAAAATGAGATATTTCCTAATCAACGTCTGTTAGTCAGGGCAGGGCCCCCGGAATATGAAGGGCTTAGTTAAAACCAATCGATCGCGAACTCACTACAAAAACCAAAACTTCTTTTAAGAGGGCACAGGGTAACTTGTCCAAATAAATTGTTAAAGACCAAGCCCTCATGTGAATATTTTTTTAAGTTATTCGATATTTGACTACCGACATAATCTACGGATGACCTTTCGTAAGATAAGATCCTTTGAACATATATATGTAGTTCAAAGGATCTTATGTTACAATTGGGCACGATTTTGGCGCAGTCGCAGCTTCATATAACAATAAACCATTCAGCTTGCAAAAAAATATCTTGGGAACTGCCAAACATAAAACAAAATAATTAATTCGAGTGCCGTGACATTGTGCCAAACAACATTGAGCCAAAAAATGACTTTTTAAAGGGACAGTAGGTCAAATATTAACGTCTGGCCTAATGTCGCTGAGTTAAAGTGTCATTAGGCCAATTCGGCACTATGTCACTTTCGACTTGAGAACTCAATGAAAGGTAAAAGAAAAATCTAGCGGGGGGGTTTCATACACGTTCCACTTTCATGGAACGGCACCATTTTCATGTTGAACATTGACTTAACAGAATTGGCGCAGTCGGATTCTTGTAGAGACAGACGTGCAATGAAGAGTTTTGCATTGTCAAAATAAATAGGCTATATTTCACAGAGTAGCAAAAAAATTTCGATAAATTTTGTTTTCCAATTTGCAATTTGTTTTCCAATGTGTAACTCAATTAATAATCAAATTTGGCAGCCTGCATTCTCATTTCTGTTCATTTTACGTAGGTATAGCAAGTTAAAGGTGGGATAATGAATGCAAAGAAGGTAAATGCATAGATAGAGGTCATGGTGAACCAGGGCCAACTTCTCAACCCTGTATGCTGTGTTTGTTGTATTCTTCACATACAAGAAAGCTGCTTGCAGTTAAAATTTTTTGCGCATCGTATAGTCCAATTTGGCGCAGTCGCATTTACTGTAGATTCGGGCATTTACTGATTTATTCAAACTAATTGCAGCTTTATGAGCAAATTATGATGGTCTGTGTCCTAATGACAAAAAACCTTTGAGGTGACAAACGTCAAGGGTGAAAGTTGGCTACGGCCTGCCAGGAAAACTACATAAGGCTTCAAGTAAAGTTCACTGTGGCATAGGTAGGACGTTAACTTCAGATCTGAAGCACCATCTGACGTCATGACTTCAGATGGTGCTTCGCATTCACCCCATCTTCTTTTTTTGATTACTTCAAGTTTACAAGTGTACAAAAACACGGCGTGTACCTTCCTAACTTTTGCTGTTGAGCCATGCGGCAACCGTTGACATCACCTCAGAAACTCTCCACGAATGAGCTGATGACAGGATGGTCGCAGAAACAATGTAACAATTCCACCATTAAAAACTAAATTGCAAAACACCCTCTTGAAAGAAGACTTTTAGGTGACACCGATATTCCAGTCGATTAAACTCAGCACTAAAACACTTGAATGAAGCACTTCAAACTGAGGTTCCGCTTTTTCGAATTTGTATTCTACAAAAATCCATGTAACTACAAAAGAATGAGCCTAGAAAACACACTTTATTGCTTTGTGTTTACAAGCTCCTCGAACATGACAATTCAATTTCATGAAGGTAATAGAATTGTCTTTGAATTCTCCCCATAAGTATTCGCATCTCTGCAAAGCACCAGGGATGATACTGTGTATCCATTTGATGGTCTTCCTTTTATTTCACATGGCTTCTGTTCAATATTATATGTATTCTTTAAACAGCAGGCACCTATAGATACAGAAACAGATACTCTTTTTGTGTGGTCTCGCATATAAAAATCGTTTACCTGTTCTTCCTTTTATTATCTCCCTTGGAAATTGCAATCAGTAGCGCTATACAAACAGGACACAAAAAAAAAATAATAAAAAGGAACAGACGACAGCCACTACCACTCCGCCTGTGACAGATGGACTTATTTTTTGTGTGACTTTTGACATCCCCCACTCTAATATTGTTTGCCAAAGACGATGAAATTGTCACCGAAAAAATGCCGTTCTGTTGTGTGTGTGTGCGTTCGGCTCCCTCTTGCAAATAAAGTACTTATCAGCCTTTATCTGGTAGTTTTGGGATATGAAAAGGGGCGCCCCGGAGTCGATCAAATACATTTTCTATAGTGTTTCAAATTGCGGTAAACCGACGATTAGAGATTGAGAGAGATACCCTGATAAATCTAACTTTAAGGAATAAGCGTTATTTACTTTTTAATTTGATTGCCCGACACTTTATCGGCGTTGATTTGATTTCAAAGTTTTTGTTTTTTCTAATTGCGGTCGTATTGTGGTCTTATTGTGAACTAATTAAACACTTGGCCGCAGGCAGTATAGATAAGACTTGGAAAAGCCCATAGAGGGGAAAAAGCAAGTATATATAAGTGCACCCAGTTAGGTAATTGGTTTTCACTTTTTCAAAAAGGTCGTAGAACTTTTATAATTGTGGAAAAACTTGGTTGGAAGTTTAGGCTACATCAACTTCAAGAACAGAGCAGTCACCGTTGAGAGTTGAGATAAGTCGGGAAAACATTGGGCAGCGGCCCTGATAAAACTAAATGTGCCCAACAAGAAGTGTTCCGTGACTCGTGGTGGGCCAGGCTTGTAGAGGGCAGGGATTTGTGGAAAAAAGCTTTCTACTCCGACTTAATTCGATGCTGCGATAGAAAATCCGATCCACACAAGTGATGCCACAAAGGACGCTTTGAAAGCGTCTTCGACACGGAGAATGCTAACGATGACTACGAAATCCTTTTGGCACATATTTTAGAGACAGATGACGTTTGATGCGGCGCAAACAGGATGGCGCTACGTGCTACACAGCTGATACCGCATAGTCAACGTAAGACCGGCCGCTTGAAACTTTAATTTGTCGAGTATCTTTAAGAGGCAGGGCTATGCGTTTATCGCATATGTACAATAAGCTTAAACGACCAGGTTAAAATGTGGTTTCCTTTTTTTATAGGACGCCCAGTCAAAATAGTGGGTTAATCTCATATTTATGGCGCAGTTTGCTTAAAACTATACTAATAAAAAAGCTAACCGAACGTAACGTTGCTCATATTGGGGAGCCGCAAAGCCATACAAAATTAAATTTAACATTGAAAAGTGAAAAATTACAACTATTTACAATTCACACTCATTTTTAGTATGTGACACAAACATTATAAGAATGACTGGCTAATGATGGCCACTTTTTATACCCGACCCAGGGTATATTAAGTTCGATGTATAGTTCGTAACGTGGGTTGCCGTGGCGTAGTGGTTAGTGTGTGTGCTTACTACTGGGTTCGAAGCCTACAATCGTCACCTGAAAAAAAGACTCGTTCTTTTCAACGGTCCTCACCTCCACGAGGGTCTGGACAAGCCCTCCAAGAGTATTATTTGTATTGAAAAACTTCTCAAAGTGTCGTTCGGATGTGTCAAAAAAATTTTAGCAAATTTTACAGCATACATTGTTGAGAAGCTGGCCCTGGTTCACCTCGAGCTGTTGCGCCACTTTATTTATTTTATTTTTGTATGGTTCGTAACGCAATGAAATAATCACCGTAGACCACTAAGACCTTTTAGAGATATGAATGCGACTGACAGGAGAATCGATTTAGCCATGTCCGTCCGTATGTAAAAAAAAAAAAAAATTGTAGGCCTTGAATTTTAAGCTAGAGAGCTAAAAATATTGGCAATGGTAAGTCGCCTGGAAGTCCATTAGACCAGATCAAGTTTGAAAATTAGTTGAATCCACCCACAGACAGGCCCACTACAGGACTATGTGTGGGACCATCTCATATCTTAAAAAAGACTTTTTTTACACTTTAGCTAGCACACTCATTTTTAGTATGTGACACTGCTTTGTGATTGTTTTTGAGGTGGTAGAAAAAGTATGGCGTTTTCATTAACCACGCCTACTTTTTAAGGAATTTTAACTCTGCCCAAAGACACGCCCACAATCGGTCTAAATGTGCAACTACCTCCAGAGTTTTCAAAACTGTAACAGGCTGAAATTTTTTATTTAGTATCTCCTGATGAATGTAAGATACAAAAAAGACAAATTTAATTGGTAAACCTCCTCTAGTGGGCGTGGCATCTATTTTAAGGGTAAATTTTCAAATGCAGTTTACTCAATATTTTTGCTCGAAATTGAAAAAAATTTGCTTAATATTTTATGTAGAAAACGCTTAGTTTCACATTTTGTTCATGCAAGACTTTGGGCCACGCCCACATTTGGTGGCAGAATTGAAGAAAAACCTTACTGGCCTTGAGCCTAATTTAGGAAAGCATGAAACAAAAAAAGTAGCAGGTTAGGTAAACTACACTTCAGTCCAGATTTCGTTCATATAAAGTTTTCAGCCACGCCCCCTTTTGGGGGTCGATTTTTTAAAAATATTGAATTTGAACCAAAAAAATTTCATTTTTACGTACATTTAAGTGTAACTTGGAAATATCTGTGGAAATATCTTATAATTAATAGTTTAAAATTAGGGGCAGTTGGACCACGCCCCTTTTCGAAGTTTGCATTACTTATAAAATGTCAAAAAATAACTATGCCATCATCATTTTACAATGTGGGATAGGATGGGGTATTCAACGGTCCGTTTTACGGACTGTAACTTTTGCGTACACACTGTAGCACTTACTTACAATTAATTTTTAGTTCTTTTTTTTATTTTTTTTTTATTTTTATATTCTACCCAGGGTAAACTAAGTTTGACGCATAGTTTGTGAAATAACCCAGTGAAATAACCGCCATAAGCCCCTAAAGCTTTTTACAGATATGAATGGGACCGACAGGAGAATCGAATAAGCCAAATCCATCCGTCCAAGGACTCCTAGCCCTTAAATTTTGTGCTAGAGAGCTGAAAGTTGGTGAAAGTTGGTTCTTATGATCAGGTATGAAAATAAAATAAATCCGCCCACAGACACGCCCTCTACAATCCTGTATGTGCGACCATCTCTTATTTAAAAAAACTGGTGCACTCATTTTTGGTGTGTGACATTGCCTTGTGATTGTCTTTGAGGTGGTAGAAAAAGTTTGGTGTTTACATTGACCACGCTCACTTTTTGAGGGATTTTAGCTTAAAATGACTGTTTTTCAAGAAATATATATGAAATTTGACAAAAAATTATATGACAAAAGTTGTAGATATTAGCATTTTCTAACTTTTGTGTGCATGTCATATGTCCCTCCGCCCACTTTTGTGGGCGTGGCTTTATAAAAAGTTATGCTTTTATTTAGAAAGGTGGAGTTTTAGTCCCAAATTTCTGCAACCACCTAGAACAAAGCATTCAGCAGTTATATTTTTATGTCCCGCCCACTTTTTGAGGCGTTGCGGTTTCGTTTCTTTGGTTAATTTCGTAGGGTAACTTCAAAAAACCCTAGTCTGTATTTTGATGTTTTTACATACGCACTGTTGCACTTTCCCACTTGTTTACATATTTTAGACAAATTTAATCAAGATAGTCATAACCGTAAAGAGACTAGAAACCTTTAAGAAACTGTTTTCGAAAATTATACTTTATACCGCTAAGGAGATAGAAGGTAAGGACATATGTTCTTTTGTAATTTTTTAAATTTCAAATTTATTAAACAACTTTCAACTCCACATTTCCCAAAAACGTTTCAATATTTTCAGAAAGTTAAGTAAATAAGTTCAGTATTTACTTAACTTCAGTGTCTCTTTTCTATTCAATCCATTTTCAATGAAACTTCAAACTGCAATTAAACTGTTATTTGTCCTTCAAAAAAAAAAATGCCCTCATTGGGTTCTCCGACTATTTTCGCAGTTTAAAAGCACATAAAATTTTATCTTTCTACGGCTCACCGTTCAGAAGAAAAATTTCGAAGAAAAATGCCCGATTATGCCTCTGGACAAAAAAAAACCGCACCAAACAGTAACTAGTTTTGGGTGTATCGGCTTTTCAATGTATGCGTGCGGATTTTCTATGCCCAAATTTTAATTTTGCTTGTTTACATACCTGCCAAGATCTAAATGAGTTTATTCTGAAAAGATAATTTTTTTGGCAAAATCGGCATATTCTCTAAGTCGATCGCAGGCCCACTTAGCGAAGCGAAAACGCATATTTTCCAGCGTTATTCAAGCGTTTACACAACCATATTCGTTCAGCGGAAGGATAAAACTAATTATCTATCAAATCACGAAATAAGCACTAGTTGAAAAAACACGTTAGATGGCGGACCCTTTACTACTTCTTTTTTTAAATAAAGTTAGTACTCCAGAAATGGCAGGGAAGCCACAACCTTACCTCTAAGCTTTAGCTGTAACTCCATGGCTGTCTGGGAATGGTCACCAAACGATACTGGCTAGCAAAAGCAGTACTCGGAAAACCAGGAAAGCCGACATACATATAAGCCAAATGGTAAGCAGAGATATCCTTTACCCGGCCTTTTCCCTCTTTAGTTTTACTATAGCAGGTCATCATATTAAAAGCTGATGGTCTATCGACATCTCCATACAAAAGTCGAATAATTTAGAGGATTTAAAAACACTGTAAAAAATTTCTCAAGCAAAAACCGCAGCAGCGCCATAGAAGCTTTAGAACTCAGCAGATCTGATCTAAGACTGTTATGTAGAGTTCTTACTGGACAAACAGCATGCAATGCCTCTTTCAACTAGGTCACAGCAGCACTGAAAACTGAAAAAGCCTGGCAGTGTTCGAAGTTCTAAGGTTTAAATTGTGGAATTTTTTACTTTTCAAGATTTGATTTATTCGAATTTAATCGATTCCTTTGTGTTGCAGTGCGGTTCAAGTCCAAGTTTCTTGCTATTTTCTGTTGCCATTTTTTCTGTTGCGATTTGACGAAAATCGAGAAAATTTGCCGGCGAACAGAGAGTATTTTGGGCTAAGCAGTAGCCCAGAGATGTGATCCAAGGTTTTCGATAACTCTTTTGGAAGAATTTTTTTAAACGCTTTTATTTTCGAGACCTTATGTTGTAAGCTAAGCATGTTAGCAGTATTTAAGCATGAAGCATTTACAAATGTACATTAAAACATGCAGTGAGGCAATTAAATCGTTTGTTTCAACTTAGTTCTAATTTTCATCCCGTAAACCCACATTGAATTATTTTCTATACAAATCTGAAGAAAGCAAAACAATTAATTCTACTTTAAATGGGAAGTTAATTGGTCTTGTTATTGTCAGCAGTTTAAGTTCGAGGCCGTTGCGGCCATACCAAGAAAGTTTATCTCTTTTTGTAAAGTCAGCAGTCTAAGTTAAGGTCGTCACGATCTAAGAGCCATAAACATATGACTGTCCAACGTGCATAGTGTCATTGAACATGT
Source organism: Neoascia interrupta (assembly GCA_947623515.1). Taxonomy (NCBI): domain Eukaryota; kingdom Metazoa; phylum Arthropoda; class Insecta; order Diptera; family Syrphidae; genus Neoascia; species Neoascia interrupta. The sequence goes on from OX392462.1 coordinate 152,530,146, forward strand.
GAAGTAACTTGTGGAATTGTGAGACAAATGAGTGATTACCCCACCAACGATACGAATAATGGTAGTGAATCATCAGAACTTGGGAGTTTTATGCACTAATAAACAGCATTAGAGCTTGTGGTCTCAACCAATATCTATGGTCAAGGGGAATTTATCGCCTAAAGAATTCACTTCAAAGATTCCTTCGTGACTTGATTCATCATGGCACGAATATGTTTAAGTTATACAATGAAACTTGCCTCGAAAGCAAATGGAATTTTGCAACATAATAACTCCCGCCTAGGATGCCAAAACAGACATAAAAATATTTGCTTGCACTCTTCTGGTGCTTATTTGCTAAGTAATTACGTTCTTGCAGATTAGATTCCTCGTTTATCGTCGGGTCCGGAAATCATACTGGCAAACTTCATATCCGGACTGCATTCTATAAAAATGACTTTGCCCTTAGCATTGGTTAGTGTATTGTTCACGAAGCTATATGAATCAGGAAAAATGTGGCGAATCGCGAACTCGAAACTGAAAGTAAATATTTTGTCAGGGAAATATGTTTTTATAAATAGTGCAGAAAATTTAATTAACTAACTTTTCTTTAAGTTCTTGATATTTAAAAATTCCTGGGGTATGATTCTGCTGGAATTGACACTGTGACGCACACAAGGCGTAAAAAAAGGCCAGTCCCCAAGATGTGATAACAATAATATCACCGCTGAGCTAAGCAAAAAAAGCTTTAACAATGCAAGTGAAAGACTGATCACATCTCCCATGAGCTCCTTAAAATATTTCCAAGGACAACAGGTAAAATAGGTCGTTATACCCAGGTCGTTCAGACGCTAGAGCAAAACAGTTAGCTTTAAAGAAGGAGGTGATGTTTCGATAAGATGCAAGCGACAAAGCATTAGAAAAGTGAGTCAAAGAGCATGCCCGATACTGGACCATCTTTCTTGCAAAAAATATTATCACTGCCTACTGCCTAAATTCACTGTGTCTAAAGCCTTTCGGAAAATGTAGCAGTGGTACGTCCCTGGATGGCTTTTGCCCCGGCACCTGGAGATTTCCATATTAAGCAAATCCTGGAAAACACCAATGAATTTCAAGTCGAGAATCCCGTGTTTTCATTAAAAATTCTGAATCTTAGAATATCTATCCACCACTTTAGCAAAACGTCACTGTTGGTAACAGCCACTTCGAGGTAGTTGAAGACCTTCGAGATTTTGGTGGGAGTTTGGCGAAAAATTACTTAAGAAATGTATAGGCATAGAAAAGTACAAAGGTTTTGAAGTATTATTGCAAAAGGCAAAAGTCTTAAGCTCTTGAGAATGTAGGTGCCTTGTGCTGGTCGATAAGTGGGAGACCGAAATTAAATCGGTTTTTTTTCGAAGACGAGTTTCTATGACAAATTTGTGGTCCTATAATTTCCTTCTTTTGCTGGAACACAGTATCAGAGAGGGTCATGCATGACTTATGACGACTTCTACGACGGCCTTCTCTTAAAAGAACTGGAGCTAACAGTCATTGTTCCGCGGCATAATTTTTTTATTTAGTTTAGGACAACTCCTCATTAAATCAGTGGATAGGAAGTTTAATTCACAACTATTGGGGACCCCCGATAATTTTATCCACAAATAACCTGGACCCCCGTCTAGGACAGGTATTTTCTCCGGGACAGGTAAAACAACTAGAGAGAGAAACGCAACTGTTTTCCTCTTATGCTGTGATGGAACCGGGTAAGAAAAGTGTCTTGAAGACCAAGTTATAAAGTTGTGTCATGATAAAATTCCCATAAAAAGGACGCAGTCCCACTACTTGTACCGAACCTCCTTTATGAAAAGCTAGATCCCACGTTGAGCGCCATTGTTGTGTGGCGGGTTCTTTTGTCTCCAGAGACATCTTTTATTCTTGGCGCGGATTGGCGGCACATTTTTAAAGCTGTTTCAGTTGGTAATGTACTTAGGGTCATGGCTTTGAACCCCACGTCAGGCGCCATTGTCGCGGATAAAACTAGGACGGAAAACCGCTCTGACCGCGCAGTAAGATTGTTCCCCTTCAGAACCGATGGGCCTTGCCGGGAAACATACTATGACTCCACCAAAGCGCTTAGGAAGACGGAATAAGATGGTACCCGTTTAAAACCCCTTCTTTGGTTGCTGGTCTCCATTGGGCGCCTCCCCAGGTGGCGGATAGGGAAATGCTCACCAGATAAGGTGGGTACCGTATGTATGGAAAATATCCGGTGCGGACCAAAATCAGCAACAAACGAAAAATCTAAGAGCATCTGTCATAAAATGAGCAGCTTCCTGTTCGCCGTCTGTTATCCAGGTTAGGGTCGGTGGAATATTCACCACCCCCTTTTTTTTCCTCCAGTAAGCAAATAGAATGGACAACGCATGTTATATTTTTTTTTTTTTTTGCGTAAAGGCATAACACATGCGGGGGTAAGCTTTGTGGTTTCTGTGCAGAGTTTTCATGTTCCGTATTGGCTATTTTTCATGAGATGTGGTATACACGTGTTGATTGCATTTTTGTATAAAAAAAATTGGTTAATACTTAAAAACGCCCCCAAAAGTGGGCGTGGCAAAAATAGTGCAAATAAAATTATGTGCAATTTTTTTTTGGATTTATAGCAAATATAACTGTTTGGTCAGATTTAATTATAGAATTGAAAATAAATCTGACAAAGCCCGCAAGAAGTTTTCGTTTTTTTGTGAAATGCCAATCATAAAAAAATTAAGCGAGGATTAAGCATACCGAATTTTAGCTTCCTACGACAATTTTGATATTTTATGCCAATAAGTAAAGTGGGCGTGTCAGTGGGCTGATTTCAAAAATTTTTACACTTGTACTTCTTCGGGACCTAAAAAGAACAGATATTAAGTTTCAACTTCCTAGTTCAAAATTTAAAGCCTAGAAACTACCGACAGACCCCTTTTCTCAAACGTATTTACCCATCTAATTCACAATCCGACACAGATTTAAGTTTTCAACGAAGGACTTTGCCTCCTCTAGCCTGAAGTCCATGGGGCTCTGAAAGTACTTAAAACAGTGCTTTGAATAAATTTCCAGTCCTTGTCATCCCTCGCCTCGTCTGGGCTACTTTAATAAGGACATTTTCCTGTTTTTGCATTCGCATGGACTCCTCCTCGCATTAGTTTCTCCCAGCAAAACAAGGTCCACATTTCGACTTCTTACTGTGTTAGGTTGTTGATGACTCATTTGTTTCTTTTATTTTCAAGGACTTGAGGACATTTTCGGTGCTTTTTCTCTGTGAGGACATGGGAGATGGGACCTCAAAAAAGCCTGTTATCCTATACGGGCAATAAAACTGCCCGCGTCGGTAGATCAGAAACATTCGAGAAAGGCGATGACACGAGCGACAAAACAGTTCTGTCGCTCCCTTAAGACCCAATACTATTCGATGTTGTTTCAAATGTCGAGGTCAACTGTTTTGCCGTTCGTCCAAGAAAAGCAAGAAAAACGGACAGTTGCATTGCATTCGGCCTTGGGGTGCCGTGGCGTAGTGGTAAGTGTTTGCGCTTACTACGCGGGAGGTTTCGAAACCTACCATTGTCACCTGAAAAAAAGACTCGTTCTTTTTCACGGTATCCAACTCCGCCAGGGTCTGACAAGCCCTCCGAGAGTATCATTTGTCTTGGAAAACTTTTCACAGTGCCGTTCGGATTCGGCAAAAAATTGTAGGTCCCTTTGTATGTGAAGAAATCAACACACACAGCATACACAGCATAATTTGAGAAGTTGGCCCCTGGTTCACCTCGAGCTTCTGCGCCACTATCTATTTATTTATTTATTGTATTCGGCCCAAGGCCCAACGGAAGAGTTCTGTCGCTCGTGAGGAGAATCTCTAAAACTTAAAAGTTCTGCATAACAAAATCAAGCTAGAGTTGTACAAAACTCTCATCTTGATGCTAATTCGAAAAGTGTTGGTGCCAACTGCGTAAAATCCTTTATTATTTATGAAAGGCCTTTTCTCATGCCGGAAACTCAAACCAAAATGTTTATGGCCCTTCAAGGGAAGGATATGATGTACACAAAAAGTAAATGAAATACACCAGCAAGGATGTTGATGTTACCAGCAAATACCCCTACACACGTAAATGTCATCTCAACTTCTTTCCTTTCGGCGTCCTTTATTTTTGTGCCATCTTTTCTGGAAAATTACCACCCAATCGACTATCCATCCAATAGTCGCCAAGTGAGCTCAAGGCATGCGACAGCAAACCTACAATGTCTTCGTTGACAACGACGTCGTTGTCGTCGTCCGTCGTCGCCAACGTATAATACTGAATAGGGGAACGTCATTTCAAGGATAAAATGTGGGCGACTGGTCGCGTAGGGTAAGGTATATACCACCCAGTGGTTAGAGCCACCACCAGCTACGATTTATGGTTTGTTTGTCCCCATCGCCGTCGCGTCGTCCTTCTGGTTGTGTTATTTTCATCCTGCATTATTTTCCTTTTTTAATTTTTGGTTTCTGATTTCTACTCAGACGTATAGAAAAGGAATTATGTGCAAGTCATTAAATGTATACGAACGCAAGTAACGCAAAAGCGACACAGTGTCGTGAGTGGGTGGGCTTTTAAAAGGGTCGCTCTAGCTGTTATAAATACAGCCACGGCATTTCCTTTTGTTACAGAATACAGGTGATTGCTCGATTATTGCTAAGCCGTGGAAGTACCCTTCGAGCAAATAGCAGAAATAATTCTTTTTTTTTTCCTCAAGTTATTGGAAGAAATTCGAAGAAAACTGAGCGTCTGAGGACATTGTGGGACGATTCTTCTTTGATGGCAATTTTACAGTAAAAAGCCCAGACAGTATTTATCCCTGCAAGCATGTACGTATGTCAGGTTCTTCTCATTTTATTATGGAATGCTTTGAAGCTGATTAAGGTATGATTTGTAGTTGTATCTTGCTTCATAATCCAGCCACTCAAGGCGAAATTAGACCTTTTTGGCAATTGATATGCAAATTCTTACCACTTACACAAATGTGTATCTTAAAAATATTTCCAGTATCATGTATAAATTTGACTAAAGTCACTCAAACGTCTTACCTAAATGATTTACAGTACCTATTCGTTTTAATGGAACTTTTTCGCAGAAGTTTAGAGACTTTTAATGCCATACTTTATCAGTTTTAATTAGAAGGCATTTTAATGTCGGCCGCACATTATACTCTGCCGGGGAATGTTCTTTCCTTCGCATGTGACAAATAAGAGCTCTGACGTTGACGTATACACGTTGACGTTTATTAAGTTCTCGCCTTGACGGGTAACACAGACGTTTTGGATTTGAAAGCTGTGCCTACGACAAGCACTGTATGATTATAAGTACTTATGCTAAGCTAGCATTTTATGTAGATAGCGAAAATTGTTATCTTAATTTTAAGGCCGCAGGCAAACGTTGGCGCAAACACACTCACCCCGCAATAAGGGTGATGATGATGAGGATGGATTACCGAAGTTATTAGGAAAATTCCACAAATTTTACCCGAATCCTTTACAAGACACAGATCTGTTTTGTTTAATGGGGCATCTGCACGAGTGGCTACACAATGTAACTGACGACAGACTTTGTTTCTTCAGAGAAGAAAAATTTCTGTAAGTCTTATATGGCCAAGTTTTCTCTTAAAAAAACAGTCAGGGTTGTCCGTTTACTGTAGAGGCGTCAAGGCGCAGCGAAAGTCTTAAGCTAGCCACAAAAAACTTCATATAAGCCTTGCTTAGAGCCAACATTAACGGTGCTTTAAAGTAACACAGAAAGAAATTTGATGAGAGACATCTGGCAGTGTTCGAAATAGCGCTTTAACACTATTCCAGGTTTTGATTTCGATCCGACTGCGCCAGTTTTTTTTTATTCTGAATGTATCCGAATGCGCCAGTTCTTTTTTTATTCTGAATGTATCCAGAATAAAAAAAAAACTGGCGTAGTCGGAACATCATAAGCTTTAAGCTTAAGTCTTAATCTTAATGAAAACAAAATTACGGTTTGACTTTAAAAAAGTTTACAATCTTAAGTCGTATTAAGGCATGTTTTTGGGTCTTCCCGAGTTTGTTTTGTTATATCGAAAAGGCTTACATTTAAACTTCGTACATATTTAGGGAAATTAAATTTGTTTTAGGCATCTAATTTAAATTTTCCATTATTTTTTTTTTCAAACGACTTGTCAAGGATTTAACATAATCATGAGTATCATTAGCATTACATTACAACCCGGAATGAGCTTCAACTATTTTTCTTTAATCCATTTTGTGCTTTTCTGTTTTAATCTATCCCTGATCTTTTTCACGTCAGCATTTCAGCAATGAAATCGATAAGGCATCTGAAGCATGATCTTCCGGTAGCTCTAGGGTTGCAGGACATATGAAGGTGTGCATTACTTTTTGCGGCCTACTTTTCTACATTCGGATTTCAACTGCGGCTGTGGTCCCGCGATAAAATTCGACAGAATTTCGCCGTCGAATAGTTGAAGAAATGAGTCGTGAGTGCGAATGGTACTAAGCAATCATTTTTGTTTTACTCTTAGTTAACTTTCTGTACTATAGGTTTTTTGTTTTTTTTTGTCTCGAGAAATATGGGCTTCACCTTAAATTACCCAAAAATACCCCTGCAAAAGGGTGTTTTTGCTATATTCGTCGCACTTTGAAAAAAATATGTTTTTTTTATTAAATTTGAGTATTTTACAAAAATTTCAAGGGGTGAAAAGTACCCCTCAAGGAGATTTTTCTACATTTACACTTCTTGGCAGAAATTATGTGTAAAAACTGCTTTCTGACTTTGAGTTGAAACATTTAATAATAATTTTTAAAAAAATTAACTAAGGGTTACTAATTAAATTAATAACCCTTCGGTTAATAGGAGAGGGTTGAAACTCTCCCCAAATATGGGTTTAATAATTTTAAGAGCAAACGGGTAGAATTTTCTCTATTATAGGTTATTTTGGTTGCTGATTATGAATTACGGGTTTTTCTCGAACAAATCTTACTTCCATGTATAAAACCTTAACGACTGCGCCATTTCCTTCTTAATGATTCTGAACATAATTTGTATTTGATTTAAGAATCCATTCAAGCAATCGGTTTAAACAAAAAAATTGCATTGTCGACTCAAAAGGAACATAAATTATTATTAATGCTCAATTTCTCTTCGGTGCATGCGACTGCACCGGTTTTTCACAATTGATAACGACCTCTTCACGAAATAGTTTGAGTGGGAAATACAACAAAATTTTGTAGTTAAAAAAAGGCGTTGTATTCGAGGCAGAATTCGAGGCCAAAGCTTTCGAAATAAGAAGTCGCAGAAGCATGCGACTGCGCCATTAATATTGGTTTTATATTTTTTTTTCTATACGTTGGAGTTCCATTAAAACAGGTGGAGAAGTTTAAGTATCTCGCGGTCTTTTTCACGAAAGATGGGAGGAGTGATACTGAGTTGTCCTGTAGAATTGGCCAAGCTGGAGCAATAGTAAAGGAACTGCGCCGGCCGGTCATCAGGAAAGCTGAGCTTGGAGTGAAAGCAAAGATCTCAGTTTTTAATTCAGTGTTCGTTGCGACCCTCATCTATGGTCATGAAATTTGGGTAATGACCGAAAGAATCAGATCGCGGGTACAAGCTGCCGAAATGAGATTCCTGAGGTGCGTTGCTGGTGTTACTCTAAGGGACAGAGTGAGAAACGTCAGTATTCGTAGGAATCTTAATGTTGAGCAGCTACTTCTCCGAGTGGAGCGATCGATTCTTCGATGGTTTGGACACGTTGTTCGCATGCCCCCTGACAGACTTCCTAGACAGGTCATCCTAGCCGAGATGCGAGCGCGTCGTCCCCCTGGTAGGCCAAGAAACGGGTGGTGGGATCAGGTAAAGAACCTCTCTGAGTCCCGCCTGGGGATTGCGACGGAGTCTCTTGAGTTGGTGGCGGAGGATCAAGAGAGATGGAAGGACCATTTAGCCACCCTAGCTCCGCGACCCTTTTAAAGGATAGGCGGCTTCGAAAAAAAAAGATGATATACGTTAGAGAAAAACAAGACGAAAAACCCTTAACTAAAGATTTGAAACAATAAATCACTTGTAATTGGTGGACTAGAAAAGAATAGGCAGACAGCTAGATTTCTAATTGTTTTTGATATCAGAGTTTCAAGTGTTTACTTGTCACGAGTTCCTTCCAACTCCCATAACCGTTTGAAAGTATTCTTGCCACATTTATTATTTCATGCGCGAAGGTCTCTTTTATTAAATTTTTAACGACTGCGCCACTTTATTAAACTGTGAATAGTCGAGAATAGAACTGAAACAGTCGCAGCAATTCTAATAATACTTGGATTGCAAAAGATTGTTAATATCTTAAAAGGATATTTTAAGGAAAACACGTATGATTTTAAACTGGCGCAGTTGATAATGTGGTTTATTTGAAGAATTCGAATGAAGACGTTAAAAAAAATATGCACAGATTAGTAGGAGCACAAAGAACAAATATAGAAATGTTTACAGAAAAGTTTAAATATTCTTGGAAACACTAGCGGGTGGAAGGAAAAAACTGCTTCACCGATACCGGTAGCTTTGTAGGGCAAAGCTGTACCCTCGGTAGATGAAGTAAGGATGGTCGGCTCCTGCCGATGCACCAATAGTACGCAATTGCATGCTAGCTGACCATGCCACACCTACTAAATCTTCCGTCAAAGGTAAGAGTTTTACTAGCTTTCTGAAAAAAGTGTATTTAAAGCGTAAAGAGAGTGGGACTTAGCTGGATTCCAAACTGCACTGCGCCAATTTTTTATAATTAAGAACGTTTCGATATATTTGTGAAATTACATATATTTAAACAGAAAATCGCCTTTTGTTTTAGTTTTTAATTAGTTTGCTTCATATGGGTACTGCGCCAGTTTTTCATATTGATTTACATGTTATTTTACTTACTCACTTTATCTTAAGTTATTTAAAAGACGTGCTATTTTTCACACAAGACCGAAGCTACCATTGATAAAACTGAACTTTTTTGCTTTAAATTTTGGTTTTCGATATAATCCATCAAAAAAGCCAGCGAAACGTTGGATTAATGATAAAATGGTAAATAACAAACTGATTTTTATCTTTTCGTGTGGTAACTACACATTTAATACCGCACTAAAAATCCCTAAGAAAAACTTTATTGACGATAGCACCAAGTTTTTTATGATTCAAATTATTTGTAAGTAAATGTAAACAAATTAAATATCCTTAACTTTTGATTCTAGCTTAAGTAGTTTTATATTTTATTGCTCTTTTAATATCACACTGTTTAATGTACAAGTAATCAGAATTTAATTCTTATTGTACTCCCATTTGAATTCATTTAATAAATAATAATAAATAATAATAAAAAAAAATCGGAACATTTCATTTCAAAGCGATCGTACTAAATATTAAATTGCCATATTTGTCACACAAATAAAAAAAAATCCGACTGCGCCATTTCTATTTTAATGGTTCTCAGCTTTAAGCTTGTGTCTGCTTATTGTTATACTTAAGAATCGATCATAAGCAACTTAAATTGGCGTTGTGGACTCAAAAGGAACATAAATTTACCGACTGCGCCATTAAATTTTATTATGATTTTTGGAATTTTACTCTTGAAATTAGTTGAAGTTAGCTAAAGTACTAACAGGTAAAAGAAAAGGCGGAAACTTTTGATCTGATGAGTATTCTGCCACGGTGCGATGGTTATAGTGTCGGGCTGTACACGAGTCTTGGTTTCGAATAGTAGATAATACACTTTCTGCGGCCTCACCTTCGCACACCGAACGTTCCGAGAGACCCATTGACAGAAAATTTATACTGTCATAAATGGGTTCCCAACTAGCAATTTGAGCTCGGCAAAAATTTTAAGTCTCCTCCATGTGACTAACACGCTATGACGTACACATTATGCTTGGTTTTGGGGGGTTAGGTAATTGCTCCTCTGAGAGGTTAGCGCAAATCAGGTTATTTTAGTTTCGAGTGATTGTTTCCTGGGCCATTCAGGAGCGGTTGGAGTGACCTGATGTCTAAGTATAAATTGGGACCTTACAGGGTGTCCCCAGATTCGTAATTTATTGATTTCGAGAGATGAGCAGATTCAACACTTGGCTTTCTGAGTGTTGTCTGTTCAAGTGGTTGCCTCAATGCAATTTTGCAATTCGCTTGTGTCTAATTAGAAAGAATGTGAGTACACCTATTGCAGGAATTCTTATAAATTTTTCCATTCCAGTTATTTTACTGTCTTTTTCGTGTCAAATTACACAGCCTTGCAAGCATGCACATTGCACAACCCACACATTTTAATGCACGCTGATAAACAATTTGAGAAGTCTAAACAATTCTCTCTGGCCAGTATCAATTAAAATTACTCATTCCAAGACTAGAGAAGAAATTAACCCCATGCAGTGCTGAACCTATTAAATCAGAACGCAAACAGAAAGCGCAGAAAGCTCAAAATCAACACAGCCAGATAAGCCTCCCAACACTAATTATCTCGCATGAAAACAATTTTTGATTGTAAGAAAAAAAATGTTTACATTAACAAATTAAAACCAAAGAAGAAGTAGGAGATACTCGTGTGTGTACTTTGTTTTTTTTATCTTAAAGAAAATTAAAATTAACGAATTTAATTGCATAATTGGATAACGAATGATGTACCGTATACGTACGGAGCTTATTGTGCAACCTAACGAATGGCAGATCGGCAATTTAAAGTAGCTCTGGTTACGCGTGGGCTGGGTGGCGAAATATGAGGTCCAGAGTTTCGAGTTTCACTGCATAGTTACAACAATCGGATTTGTTTGAATCTACCAAAGACGTGCATAGTAATAAAAGTATTGAAATATCGATTTTTTAATTGTCCAGGTACCTACATGCGCGGTTACGAGCACCTTGCGTGTGACGATAAACGCTTTAAATCGTCACCTTTAAGCAGATGCCGTAAACATTTATTTGGCCAGCGATTAAATTCGTACACTTTCTCGCGCGTGATTCTCTGAATGAAAACTTCACCAGATCCCTAGAGTGTTTGGATTCCATAAAAAAGTGGGTGTGAATATTTGCATTTAGATGTTTGCGCTGCAGCAACGCCGCCGTTTACGAGTTTAAGGGTAGCCTCTAAGCAATAAATACCTACAACGCATTTGGAGTAAAGCCAATAGGTAAACGTTGCGCTGAAAGGTGCCATTTGAGGGTGTTAGACGTAAGCAGACAACCTATAAACTTGAACAATGATAAAAAGCCTTTTTTATGACACCTTAGCAAAAAAAAAAATATATATGTGAAGACAAACACGATAGGTGTACATGGTAGACTGCCAGACACATGGTTTTTTGGCGCGATTTCTCTGCATTAATAACTCGTAAAATGGGCTTCTATTTTACGACAATGCCTAGAGTGCGTGTAATTTGTTTGTATAAGAGATAAATTGTTTATAATTGTCAAAGTACCTTTCATAAGCGATTACTTTACTCGTGCTGGCATGCAGTAAGGCTTAAATTATATATCAGGTGGTTATGTAGCTTGTACCGCAAAGTACTCTTCGCATTACATCACTAAAGCTAAACGTAAATAAGGATTTAGAAAAAGCAACAATATATTTTATTGTATAAACTAATTTTATAAAAAGCGGGTTTCAGGAAGCTTTCTTTTCACTCTATTTCATTCCCGGATTCCTGATAGAATATCTGCTTTAAATTGTCTTTTAATGACTGCGCCAAGTATTTTCTTTAAGTATTCAAATATCCGCAACAAATAAATATACAATTGAGATCGCAAACGGGCATTAATTCTTGAAATTATATTTTCTTGAATTGGCGCAGTCGGTAATATGTAATTTTTAAGACGTCAAATTATATTTTATAAATAAAAAGAATTTTTTATCTTAAGTGGAACTTATTTTGATTTGCATTTAACAATATATAACCTACAAGGAGGAAGGAACATGTGCGGAAGGTTACCAAGTTGGTATTTGGTTTAAAGATTCTGAAGCCTGTTTTATTCACAATTCAAACACACTTCAGTGATTTGATTTAATAATTGACTCTACATATTATAGAATTATATTAATGCAGTTTACAAAATTTGGGATGCATTACGAATGCCTCCAAAAAATCTTATTATTATTAAAGCTTATTTTAATACATTTCGGTACAACATTTATAACAACAGTTAAGCAAGCAAGCAGGTGCGACTGTGTTTTTTGTTGGTGAAATAGACAGAGCAATATAATTTTATAATGCTAGTAATCGTCCGTTATCGTGTAATCGATTGACATAAAAGCGTAAGCTTATCATCAACATTTTTACGCGCGATTGATGCAATTTTGACAGAAGTGTAAATAGATTTTGCAACTGGTTTAAATACGGTTGACTTAATTGTATCAATTGTGGCAACGACAACTAAATTTTCGATTGACGTGAGATGAAAAAAAAAGAGTCAACCGTCGACCTCGCAATTGAGCTATTTACACGAAAGCCTCTTTTATTTGTCAACGGAATAGACAATTTTTTGACGTTTACTGCCGTAAGTGCCTAATCAGTTTTGGGATTGTCTTTTGTCGTCATGTGGGTCGCCTTTTCATCAATACTATTATGAGAATAATTTTTGTTGAACAATAGGATGGATGGAGGCTTAAACTATAAAAATCTTTCAAAGATACCAATATGCCCACTATAGCAGGTTTATAATACCGAAGTGGCTGATATTGGTTGTGCCCGATTTCCACGTGCTAAAAAAACCATCCATTTATGAAAGACACTATGAAAAAAATTGCGAGAATAATAATGATAATGATTGATATCATCAGCCATCTTTTTGAAAATAACTACAAAACATAAACTTTTTAAGATTTAAAAATTAAATAAAAAGTGTAACCTTACGTTTTTGGAATTCAATCAGGACGACGCACACGTCTGTCAATGGACCAATTTCGTCGTTTCCCGTCCCGCGACCATGGTCCAAATAGTCGTCTATGGTTGGAGCTAGAGACTTCAAACATTGGTTGGCGCAATCGTGTTGTCGATTGGCGGATGTTTTACAAAAAGCTTCGTTCACACGATTAAAACTATAACTTAAATTTTGGTTGGCGAAAATGTAGGATAATCTTCGGGTGAACAAAGTTGGCGCAGATTGATGTGAAAAAAAATTTTGCCTTTACACGGTTGATGTCGATTGATCATCAAAAAAGCGTAAATGTTTACGCTAAACGTCGATCGTGTTATCCTAGCATAACAATTTAACTTGAAAAGAAAAATGAACCTAAGGAGTCCAAATCGTTTAACAGTGGCGCAGTCGGCAGCACGTAAGACTGAATTTATATATTGACATTAATAAAAATATTTACCAGAGTTCCGCAGCTTTAAGTGAAAGCTGCGGATCTTGTTAATGGGGTTCTACAATTTTGATAGTTACTTTTTTATACTAGACCCTATAATCAATCTCTCGTAATATGTGTCAAGTTGGTTACTCAAAATATTTACTAAACTAAATAATTAAAACTACGGTCTAGCTTTAAAACTAAAGCTGGCGGTCGGAAAAATTTGAGTTAACAAATAAATAAGAAGTAGTAAACAATAAATGCAAAGCGAAAAGGCTTGAGTTAAGACATGACTGGAGACAGACACTCTCTTCAAACTTTGCTTTAAGTGTCTGATTTTTGTTTCCAATGTGACTTAAAACCTAAAAAAATGACCTATAAAACTGACGCAGTCCGCAAAATTGCAATTAGGGGTATTGACCGCAAAATATTATTTTCAAAACGTTTTTTTTTTTAAAGCCGGAATTATCTAGCAAAGAGCACCAAGTACAAAGGCCAAACTGTAAAACTGGCGCAGTCGGTAAAATCACTTCTTAGGTATCGGACTTTAACGGACAGTTTAAGCAAAACTTATTACAGAGTGTATCAAGCAGTATCAAGCCCAAAATCATTAATCAAACGGGAATAATTTATGGATTTCTAATTCTGATGAGAGCTTGAAAGAAAGGCACTAAAAAGCTCGTATAATCTTCTCTGAAACAATGATATAAAGTAAAGAAATTAAAGAAAGTGAATATTTAGTAAAATATCTTTCAGAAAAAAAGTTCTAGAACAGAAGACATTACATCCAATTAGGAATTCAAAACTGGTGCCGTGACATTGTGCCAACCGACATTGTACCATATATCAAAATATGGCATAATGACGCTTTTGAAAGAGACACTAGGCCCAATATTAACTTTTGGCCTAATATCGCTTAGGGAAAATGTCATAAGGCTAATTCGACACAATGTCTCTTTCGACACTAATTCTCAAGACGGGGCACTTGCCCCCCTGGCTCGGTACGATTCAGCATCAAACATCAAACATATATTTTTTTAATAGGAAGTTTTAACCAATACGACAGTTTAATTTAACTTTTAAGTCTGAGTCCATGGTTCGCCCCCCTGGAAAAAAATCCTGAGGGCGCCTATGCCTTAGTTGGTAACCATTTCAAAGTGGTCAAGTGAGGACAGGAAGACGAACTTTGCGCAGGCTGCCAGCCAACTGCCTGCACAAAATAGAGTGTTGATAAGGTTGAGAAAATTGTGTTACAGGATGCTCTTAAAATGGTGAAAATAGCTGAGAACACCAACCTCTAAAAGGTACCCTCTGCGCCTTTGAAAAATCAGTGTAAGAAACTAGCACTGAAATGCTTGCTCAAAAACATGTGCGAATAGAATTTAGTAAAGAATTTTAGAGCTGTCAAGCCTCGGTAAGAATTTTCAACAGCATTGCTTCTGAGGGCGGAGTGTAGGCTCATTATAATGACGATGAAAGTAAACAGAAGTCGGTGCAATGGCACAAGAAGACCAGTGAGACACATACCATCCGAAGAAGTTCAAAGTACTCCACCGAGAAGGCTATATGCCTACAGTATTTTGGCACTTATAGGGAATTTTACTGGTCGACAAAAAATAAGAGGAAACCATGAACGCCGCATCCTACGCATCCAATTTACATCTTTAGCAGGAAGAAATAAAGAGAAAAAACGAGGTAAGCTGGCTGCTGGCGTGTTGCTCCTTCATGATAATGCTCCGATGCACACGGTACAGCACGTACCAAGTCTGCTGTGCAAGATCATGGTCTCAAACAGATTCAACACCCACCTTATAGCTCGGACCTTGCCGCAGGCGAATATTTTTGGTTCCCAGATATAAAAAACAAACGCGGAAAGGTTTGAATATGAAGCTTTAATAAACGAGCATTTTTAAACGAAGGATAAAAAGTTTGTCTTAAGATTTAATCCTCGTTTTCGGTTTCATTTTGAGCTCCCCTCGAAACAACAAAGGTTTTGGTACTGCTTGAAATATCCATCATAAAAAGTTTGTTTTACGGTCTTAATTTCGGTTTAAGATTTGCTTTTCGTAAGTTTTATCTTGAATAATTGCCGCTTATCTGAAAGGAAACCTGAATTTTTGTTTTATTTTTTGAAATGGCACAGTCGGTAGACAGTAGTATTACAAAAGCACCCACTTCGAAAGTCAACTTGGAAGAATTACAAAGACTAGCCGCGGTGTCACAAGGAACAGGAACAGACACAGAAACAGAACTTCTTACATTAGCAACGCAAAAAGCATTCAGCGAATTTAGGTTTCAGTTGCTTATGTATGGGATTCTGTTTCTGTTCCTGTTTTACGTTGCTTGTGACAACGCGGCTTAAGTTAGAACAAGAACTCGCCTGTACCGAACTTTCAATATCATTATTTTTATTCATTCTTTATTGAACTTCTCGACAAATTTACAAATTTTGAACGCTAAGAATAATATCATGACAAATTTTGCCGTCTGCCTGAATTCACTTACATCGAGTAAAGCGGAAGAGAAAATTAAAATTTCGAGTTAGGAACTTTTAATACCGACCCTGTAACAACAAATTTAAAAGTTTTTTTGTTTGCCTAAATTTATATATGTGAATTGTAATTTTTATGTCAATAATTTGTATTGACCACGCCCCTAAATATGGGTGTAGGCTGGAAAATCAAATCAATTAACTCTAATTGTTAAAATTATGAGAAAATTCGTTAAAAGCGATTATTATTTGTTAAAAATAAAAACTATTTTTACTTAAAACATCCTTTAAAAGTGGGCGGAGCTCAATGCTTTGTATGAAACAAACTAAGCAAATGGTAATATCTTTATTATAGTTGAATTTTTTTTTTCTGATCTCCCTGAAATTGCAATCCATTATTTTTTTTTGAGCGAAGAACTGAATCTTTTAGTATAGGTTTGAAAACCAAGTTCTTTGGCATTTTGTCGATAAGTCAAAACAAAGTCGATAAGTCGGACCATTAGGTCCCATTCAGGTAAGTCAACGGCAGCTTCTAGCTGTGGCATTAGCTTATCTTGGAAATTCTAATATATATCTGCATTACAAGAACACAATATGCTGCTGAATCTGGCTTAAATTGATCAGCTACACGCATGAAGGTGAAGATTTTCTTCAAAGACAATTATTTTTTATATTTGACACAGTAGCTATGATTAGAAAAATCTTTCCGAAGATGGCCTTCACAAATCATTGGATTTTACGGTTAGAAAAACGTCGAATCAAATAAATGGCGCGGTCGGTCAGACTTGGGAGCGGCCATTGGTGCTTCCGCAGGAAGTGACGGATTCTCACAAGTTACAACCAAGTGAATAATAACAAAGCTTTGCAGTCTTCATTAGGTACAATCAACTCAAAAATTATTTAGAATTTACCATGCATGGCGCAGTCGGTAGAGCGTAAGTCAATAGAAACTATCACACAATTGACAATTTCAAAAGATCGCAAATGGCATTATTTTGGCGCATATATATTTACGTAAGTTTATGATCGACACCGTAAGGAATGACATATATTTTTTTAATAGCTTCCAACTGTTAGATCATAATATTGACAATGTTGTTGCAATAAAATTATGCTGAGTGTCGCGTTGATAAATTTAGCACCATAAAAACGAAGAACTAGTTGTCCGGTGTATGGAATATTTGATAGTTAAGAGGTCCAGTCAGGTAGTGTTCCTACTACACGTCTATAAAAATAATGATCATGCAGTGTTGCACTGATCAAATTTTATTGCGCCTTAAACACGAACAAGTGACAAAATGTATTAAAGAAAAGTTGCGTATCACTTGAACGACAAGCTCGTTTTATTAGGTGTTTTGATGCACAGTTTGAAGGAAATAAAATTTAGCTTTACTGGCTGCTTTCTGTATTCCTTATTGCTTGGCACTGTAAGTCTCAAATTGTTGCAACAGCAATTACACCATCCTCCACTACACACAAAAATGCACTGTGTACATATTTTGTATGACCATATTTAAAATTTCACATGAATTCAAATTTTAATCACTTTTAACCATTATCAGTGTAATGACTGTCAAATTTATGACTTTGAGTCATATCTATCGCTTTGCTGCACATTGTTTACGTCTTCATCGGCTTATCATCGACGATAACCAAATGCACTGATGGTATACCTAAGTTGGAGGGGTCAACACATTTTTTAAAGACCTTGCATACGTTTGTACACGTACTAGACGATTATGAAAGAGATAAGGTTTTGTAGCGTAGGTTATTACATCAAAACGCGCTTGAACTTCTTGTATGTAGAAAAAACTTCATCGCACGTATTTTCTTACGAAATAAATCTTGACGATAAAAATAGTTCTTTTGACATTCTGCATTGAGCAATGCCTGAGGCTGTTGGTCTGAGATGTTGTCAAATCACGTAATAAAATCAGATATTACGATCGCAGGTTTACAAATGAATTTATGTACATAATTACCTGTAATTGTGTGTCGAATTGCGATTGGCAGTTGTTTTTTCTTGGGTAACTAAAAATTTTCAAAACAAATAGAAATTGCTGAAGTGAACGATGTGCGACTCTAGCATCAACTCCCTAAGGCATAATGCTAAGTTTCCACTTGTCAATTCATAAGTCAATTCGAACCACTTGCCTATTTTTCAATGTAACCTGAAAATATATTGTTTGTCAATTAAAGATCGACAACTGAAAACTAAGCATAAGAAAAGCAATTTCATGTCATTGAGTAGGTAACATAACATCATATTGACGCTGCATATGTCGCATGTGAGATGTCAGTGTCTAATTTAACCTAATCGGCACATTTTAGTTATGCTTCTGGTAGCTAGATCAGGTTAGATAGATAGGTTTCATAGATAGATAGGTTTCATAGATAGATAGGTTTCATACTTAGACTAATCTTTCTTTTCATCGACTTAAATTGCATGATGCGACAGCATTCCCCGTCAGGATATCTAATGGTCAGTTGCCAAATCCCCCACTAAACTGATCCCACATGTGTGAAAAAACGCGGTTTGAAAACAGCTTACTACTGGTGAGTTTTTCAAGCATGCATCGGATTCCGAGAAGGTGATGCGTTTACCTGGATTCTTCAATCTTTTTCTGGATGGGATAGTGCGCCGAACAGGAGTCAACACAGACGGAGCAATCTTCTCTCAAATTCTTGCAAAAAATAAAGGGTTTTCCAATAGCGATTCCTAACTTTGACAGGTGGTTGCTATAATATTGCTGAAGCTAATGGCCTTTTCGGTTGGCGAATCCGGATCAGCGCGTTTTTCTCCCGGATTTGGTTGGGGCTGTGCTGTATCCGAACAGCCATACACGTTTTTGTTAATTGTAAAGTTTGTCTAACGTTGGATTTTTTGAAGCAATTCTACAGGGGACAAATGGCATTTATCTAACTAACTTGAAACGCACGTGCTTCTGGTTTTGATTCTGGATTCTCGGCCAAAAACAAATCGTCCTCGGCTGAATGTGTAAAACTGCTAAGTCCACTTTTGGGCGAAAATGAGATTTTGATGCCATTTGTGCATCAAAAAATGCTTTAGCAATCGATTAACACGTTAGTACAATTTGACTTGGTTACTGAAGAATCGTAAGTATATATTTTTGTTACGTCAAAACCTTCTAAAATGATAAGCGAAAATTTGCTAAGTCCCGGATCGATTTTGTTAAATGAATTAAATGCAAAATAATGTAATTTTTTCGGGATTTTGAAATTCTTTAAATTGGCCCTAATTAAGGTTTTATGTGGTTTTTTCACTTTCCTGTAAAATTCGTCAAAGTGGACTTGGCATTGACACATTTAGGCGATAAAATTTCTCTTACTTTCAGGAGAAGAACTGTCAAACGACAGCCAAGAAAACAGCTTCAGGAGAGTCCAGGATGCTAACGGACGCTTTCGGACGACCAACCGAAAAGGCTAAAAGTCTGTCTGATTTTGCCTTACAATCAATATGTAATTCCTGTTTTAGAACGGGGGGCTAACATAATGGCATCTCATATAAAGGGTCCGCCAGTAGACCCCAAGAACGACAAGACGTCCTGGTTCAATGAATGAGCATTTTTGCCAACGTTCCGCTATGTTTTCTCGTGACGTGATCCCAATCCAAAATGAAGTGTCCAAAGTAAAAATTTGCGAACATATCACATAAAACACAAAACATATAGTTAATATACCTGTCTGTCTGTCATCATATCATCGAAAGGCTGTAGGGCTAGACGGAATACCGGTAGAGACAATCTAAGCAGCTTCAATGTTCTCCGCTTAACTATATTACCCCATCTTATCGACCGAGTATTAGAAGCAGAACTTTTCCCTGATGAGTGGACAATTGAAGCTTCCGAGGAAAGGAAATGTTACAGAGTGTCATACAGAGTGTCATAACTGGAGAAGCACCTGTATATGCTGCCTGCAATAGCATAAAAAGTGCTTAAAATTATATCAAACCGTTTGAGAGACCATACCGTAGTGGGATTCTGAGTTAATCACGTAAACAGAGATCACCACTTTATATACTCTTTTAGAGACGTTTCCACTGGACACTAATCGTAATAAATCTTTGCCACGCATGAATTGTCAAATCAAAGCGAACAGTACAGAATTGTACGTCAAACCTTTCATTGACAGCTGTTTAAAGACCCTTTAGCACGACTGTCAAAATCTGACGTCTTACACATTTTTCGACCCAGGCGAATCGTGTTTTATTTTATATGAAAAAGTTCAATAGGTATAGTAGAAGTGAGAATTATTAATAAACAACTCAACCTAGAGTGTGCCGATGAGGAAAGAAGTTGTTGTGCTTATTTTGGTCTTTGAATTGACCTAAACATAATTAAATAAACTAAATAAAATTAAGTAGAAATAAATTAAATAAAATTAAAAAAGTGGAAGGTATCAAAAAATTGTTTGCTAAAGGTATCAAGGGTGTAATGTTTATGTTGATGTGGATGTGATTGGACCTGCCAAAAAAGCAAATGCATCGAGCTGTGATATTAATGCTGCTATGTGAATCGAAGACCCGCCAACATATTTGACGTTTTGTTTTTCTATAAATTTTGGCTTTAAACTTGATTAGACTGCATGCCATTTTGACATATTTGACGTAAGAAGAAAAATATTTGCAGCATTTTTCTTCTTAGGTCTTAGGTGCGTCAAATATGCCAATAAGCTTTAGTGCGTATCATAGGATCAAACATTTTTGGGGCGATTATAAATAAGTTAAATTTTTTCTGAAACTTTTTTTTTTGTTTTGGGTAGCAAATTTATGATATGTTAGTGTTGGCGAGTTGTCATTTAAGAATCCATTTGTGTTCGCACTGCATCAACGCATACATACGCCGGCGAGTCATACATTCGGACACATCAACATCATACCATGTCTCCACCGAGCACTAATCCTCGATTAATATAAATCTTTATTAAATCCTCTACAAATCACGCGATTTACTATACAAATTTAAATCCTCTCGACAAGCGATTAAAAAGAGGATTTACCTCTCATAAATCCCATTCACCCTATTCACAAACCTATTTTCTGCACCTTTGTAACAGTTTTGAAAATCGAAAAAAGGAAACTGAAACTGTCCCTGTGCGACAGATCTGTCACAAGTACGTTTTCTATTGCAACTTTTACTGGGGAAATCGTTTTTCGCTCCTGGGAAATGACATCGCCACTCTTTTTTGAGAGAAAAATTGACAGAAACAGAGTTTTCGTGTCATATTAATCCTATGGAGCCACTCTAGGATTTATTTTTAATCGTCTCCCGCTAATCTTCTTTTGATTGTCGGTGGAGACATTAACCGCATTTGTGCAGAGCTTAAATGCTGTTTGTTTATTTGGTAAATTAAGTTCAATTAGACTGAATTGTTTTGTCAAAAAGAAACCAAACGTCAAGTTAATCTCTTTTTTCCGCTGGAAACATTTGGGATTAACTTCTAAAACTCCTGAGTTAATCTCTGTTTTATGTGCGGTGGCAACATTCTATATAAGTACACTTCGAGGAGGCTATCATCAATAAAGAGTTTATTTTGCATGCTCTTTGTATGCTCTCTCTCTCTCTCTCTGGAATACCCAGAAATCCGCTCGGTCATAGTTCTGCTTCCGAAATTCTGTTTCACAAAATTCTGTTCTTTCGACGAAAAATTCTGCTTTTGAAAATTCTACCTTTTCAAAGTTCGGACTTCAGCAATATTCGGCTTAAGCCGCGTTGTCACAAGGAACAGGAACAGAAACAGAATTTCATACATTAGCAACGCAAAAAGCATTCAGCGAATTTAGGTTTCAGTTGCTAATGTATGAAAATCTGTTTCTGTTCCTGTTTAACGTTGCTTTTGACAACGCGGCTTTATTTTGCTGGGTAGAAAACTTTAGACTTCTTCCCTGTAAAGCAAAGGCAAAAAACAAACAGGCTTGGGATTTGCAGATGGCGGCGCGTTCCCTACAAGAAAAGGGAATTCGATTTTCAGAACTTGCGGTGTAAAACGAGGCAAAATGCTTTCAAATTACAGCAAATGTACAGAAAGAGGTAAGTTGTCGATCTATTGTTGCTCGACGGCAGCTTAGGCTAGCTGCAGGTAGCAGGTTGAAGGCTTCCAATATCTGATCACTCGCTTTAGTGTCGTTCGACCGAACGAGGTCGATAGGGTTGACCTCATCTTATACTAGCTGCAGGTAGAGACTCTCGAATGCTTCAAATATCTGATCACTCGCTATAGTGTCGGTGGACCGAACGCTAGCTTTGGTATGTTGACGAAAGTATGAAGAAATAACTAAATCAGCTTAAACAATAAGCTATGAAAAGTGACGAGCCTGATACTGCTGCCTAAATTACTGCTTCCAAAATTCGTACGAATTTTTTTTAACTATTTTTTGCCTCTTTTCTTTTAAGTAGTAGAAATGGAAAAATGTGGAGAACACATACAAAGTTCCGAAATTCGCGCGAATTTTTGATCCTTTATTTTCTTCCTTAAGCATTAATAGGGACAAAACTTTATATTTTGTTTTCTCTTTAACCTTAAGTAACAGAAAAGGAAAAAAATTATTTGACTTAATATTGTTTTCTTTACTTTTAAGTTTATAATAGCGAAAGAAGGGACAGAAAAGTTAATTAATTCGCGCGAATTTTTTAGCTATTGTTTTCTCTTTAACTTCAAGTAATAGAAAATAAAATAAAAGTTCCGCAATTACGAAAGGAGAAAAAAATAGTTCAAAAATTCGCGCGAATAAATTTATTCATATGAATGCGTATGCGCTTGAAGCACGTGTAATTACACATTCTTTCACGTGGTCTATTCTAAAAAAGTTTATCTAATAAATTCAAAGCGAAAAAACCAAATTCATAAATTCGGCGTTATTTCGCTCGGCGTGATTTTTACGGCACGCAATTTATGTATAAGGTACTTAATACATAAAGTACCATAAAGTATACCTTATACATGCATTAAGTACCTACGTACTTAAGGAAAGGCTCCAACCAGTTTCTATTTTTTAAGTTTCGAAGCAGCAATTCGAAACAAATTGTTTTGTTCCCAACTGTATAATGAAGTAGACACGCTTTGGCGACAGAATTTTGTGATTAGGACATAAAACATCAAAATTTTTTAAAATTTGGAAAAGTCCAAATATATTTAGAAGGTTTCCGAACACCGTGAAGAGATCAAGAAGAAAATGTTGACAGAAAACTTTTAGTGACAAATTTGAGCAGAGTCTAGAACATGAACTTTTTCTTATAGCTGGGCGAGTCACTGATATCGAGATTCGATAATTTCAATAACTCTTTTTTATCGAAATAAACCACTCCTAGATTCAACCCCAGTTTTAGTCAATTCCGGGAATATTTACCTGATTTTAGTTTAACTCGGGTTTTTCAGTGCTGAGTTAAGCCCAGCTTAAACCAAGATAAGATAATCCCGCAACAAAATGAATCTAGAGTTAACCCAGCGATTTTTTTTAAGTGCAGAGTTAACTTCGTCGGTAAAGTTGTCAAAATCTTTGACTCTCGAATTTATAGACTTTCCCAGTTCTCACTTCACATAGAAAAACTCAGGCAAAGAACTTCGAATATTTTTCAAATTTAATTTTTTACAGAAACACGCAAAGCCACTGCCATTTCCTAGAGTTGATTCGGGATTAACTCACCAAATTTGGCGAGTTAAGCCGAGATTAATCCCGGATCAATATTCACTTAAAAATTCATTTTCGGGTTTAATCTTAGTTTAACTCCGAAACTTGTGTGATCTCGCACAGAAAAACTGACCCTAAGTGGTGCGCACAAGTTCAGAGTGGCATCAACTGGCTTAGAGTGGCCCGGAGGGAGAGGGAACTTATTATGGTTAACGCGCTTTTATTTTTTTACGTTTACCAAATATTGAGTTACTCGCCGTGATAGTTTCATACGTTGCGGAGTAAAATTGAAGCTTAATTGAAGTATACCTACCTACCTAACTAGGGGACCATTTTTTTTATGCCTTCGTTCTTTAGTTGAGTGCTAAGGATTGGTCGGAATTACCGAAGCTCCCGTTTTTCCTGTAGGTACACAGACCCAATTTTCTAAGCAGTAAGACCCACATCCGGTTAAACTAATAACTATATTCACAACAATTTCGAATTGCCTACTTGTCATTCGACAATCAATAACAAAAATGTCCTTAATTCATGGCTTACGAAGCAAAATAAAAAAGTTCTGCACACATAACCTAAAAAAAACAGCATACAAAATCTCCTTTCTCTGTATTCATACCCACACCCATATTTGCCTATAGATAGACGAAAAAAGGACGAAAACAAGGAAGAAACTAGGATACTGACCTTTTGTATGCTCCAACAAGAAAAAAAAACTGCTCTTGTGGGGATAGATATATCCTGTGTTCTGCTTCTGTTTTGAACTATTTTCTTTAATCGAGTTATTGCGGAAATCGCACTCTTTTCAATCACACCGACACACACTTGCACGCTAACAAAAAGGATGCACTGGAATCTTTTTCTTTTATTTTTCGCAGGATAATGAATTATAATATGAATCATACACTTGCCTCATTTAAGAGAGAATTGATTTTTTTTTTACCCGGACAGGTACACCTCCGTACACCACTACCGGGAACTGTAAAAGCCGTTTCAATAAATATGAAGACGGCCACACACACGCACACTAGTGGAGAAAGGAAAAATTCTGGAATTTCTTTTTTACTGTGTCTACTCCCTTTTCTCTCTACACAAGGAATGGAGATGGAGTAGAATAAAATAAACAACCCGAACAGTAGAGATTGAAAATTCAGGAATTTTCGTCTGTTTGCTGGCGATCCACCACGGTGAGGAGTCTACAACATGTACTGCAGCATCCTTCTCCAACTAGGAACACCACACAAAACAAAATACCCGATTGGAAGAACGAAAAAAAATATACACAAAATACAAAATCCCTGGAGAGTACAGGATTTCCACTTGTCGTCGTTGAATAGCCGGAGATATTCACGTTTACAGCACACAGCGAAAGGACTCAAATACACTCACGACGACGTCTCGGTGAATAAACACACACGAAGCCCAACACAACACAGTGCGCAGAAAAATGTATTAAAATGAAAGGATATGCGGGCGGGGAAGATGAAATATAAAAACACGAATCGAAGGAATCCCAAGATGTCAGACGTTTGTCCACGGCGATAAATTCGTTTTTCTTGATTATTTTTCAATTAAACCAGTGCTAAATCTCTGCACAAAGAAGAGGAACGATGTGGCAATCGATGAGAAGGAGGTAAATAAAAACCGGTTCGCTTTGGGTATCAAAAAAAAAATTCTTTCTTCCCCCCTGAACGCCGCGACGGCTAAGGTGATCGGTGCGCTGTACTTTCACAGTTTCTTAACACCAACACAAATAGGCTCTGCGTCTATCGCCCTTTTTTGAGTCCACACGACACACAGAACCAATGGATAAGAAAATAAAACAACAACAACACAAGACACTCAGCGGACAAGTGCGCTTTTTTTTCTTTAAGTCGTGGTTCGGTTTCGGTTGGATTTTAACGGAAAATAAGCACAAAACGGCACAAGAAAATCTTCGTCTCAATTGGGAATTTTCAAATAAAAACACCTCCCAATGGAATGTAACGCGAAATTTCGACTGTTTGCCGGATTCACTTCACTTGGAAAATATCTTGTTTTGCTTTTTGAACAATCAACCCTTATCCGAGGGTGGTTGGGAGCAGGTTTTTCTTCCCACACTTAATGGTGGTTAAGAGGTTTATTTTCTTTTTCACTTGAAATTTTTTATCATAAAAGAAATTTCAAACCACTGATAACGGCCACCACCAGACTATTCGACGTTCCAAACTCAACTGGAGGAACGAGCCGTGCCAGTAACTGTTTCTGTGTGTTTCGTTGGATTTGTTTTTAGCAGATCAAATGTTCGTTTCGTTTCTAATTCGGTTTCGTAGGGGAAAGAGAAGAGACTTTGTTAAACTGTTTATCGTTAAAAAGAGAAAATATCCCAGTTTGCCTCTCGTAAAACAGGGAAATTAATAAATTATTGTTTAGTTAAGGGAACTGTTTCAATTTTTACTCGTTCCAAACGAGATCTTATTGGAAGAGGAGAATTATTATTGTCATCATTGACACTTTTTGACTGTCTCATAAACATTTGAAAAATTTCCTAGGTTTTATCAGGCCAGTGCCTGACAGGTGACAGCTTATCCGTGCTTATCATTGGTGATTGGACATAATTTGAAATTAAAAATTTAGCACATGGCATGAATTGTCAATTTTTTATTTTCTCTTAAGCTGAGTGTGTTAACTAGAAATTTAAACTAGAAAATTTAACACATAAGTAGGTACCTACAGCACATGCGCTACTTTTCATCAATAAACACCACGTCCTCCTCCAGGTCTTCACCGTCCACGCCCTTTTCCGTATTTATTTACATAATTCAAATGAATAAAAAGAGATGTGGTAGGTATTTTGTGAGTAAAGACTAAAGATTACGCGAGTCCTTAGAGGAAATTGAATTCGAGTAAAATTATTCTGGTTATTTCAGAAACTAGTATTTCAGAAATTAAACTTCTCCTAAACGCAAATCGATTCATTCAAGGAGACTGGCATTTGCTGTGGCATCCACTACCGGTCCTTGTCCACTCTGGTGCTGGGCTGGTCCATTCTGCCTGCATGCCAACCAAATTATGGCACTTCTATTCTAGTTTGCATCACACTAAACATAACGTGAGCGCAGTATTTTAAGTAAACGTAAACCCTCACTTGGCCACTACTTCGATTTTATCTTTCTTCTTTGGTTGTTTGTGAATTGACTTGTTTGCGGTGCTCGGGCTTGGCGCCGTTGGCGTTGTCAGTTTGTTGGTGGGAAATTTTTAGAAGAGAAAATATGTCCAGCGTAGCCACTTCTACTTTTTTGCATGCCCGCAAGTTTATGTTTTAATTGAGTAGCAACTTGGTGCATTCCGGTTTAAAATATTGAGCCGACGATTTTTAGCGGTCCGTCCAAAAATGGAAAAAAGGATCTCTTATGGTATTGCTACGTTGTCCGTCCGTCCAATTGCGATAGAACTTCTGAAGGCTAAGTCGTAGAAATACAAAATTTTGTCTGCTTTTAAACTGTGGAAATAGTCAGAGAATTCAACGAGGCCAATTTTTTTCTAGCAGAAATAACGGTTTAATAACAGTTCGAAATTTCATGCCAAAATGGATTAAATTTTTTTAATACTTTTTTCAAGAAGTTAAGCAGGTAAGAACAAGAAAAGCGAAACTTAAGTTAAGGAAAGTTAAGCATACTGCAAGAGCAAAAAATACATACATATTTTTTTTTTTTTGAGTACTAGGGTGGACGGAGGCTAAAACTCCAAAATCTTTCAAAGATACCAATACGCCCACTATAGCAGGTATATAATACCGAAGTAGCCGATATTGGTTATGCCCGATTTCCACGTGCTAAAAAACCACCCATTTATGAGAGACACTATGAAACTGCCAGAACGCACTTCATAGTAGTAAATTTTCGCTCTCTCATAATACTTCTTGACTACAACTAAGTTAACTTAACAAGTAGTTTACGCTTCCATAGTGTTGATCGCATTGGATAGGTTGCTTTCCAGTGAATGCACCTACTAAGCCGTTCATTCATGCGGCTTCACCCTACGTCGCTAGATCGAAGGGTCTTGTTCTTTGTAGTCGTCGCTCGTTGTTAACATCGTTAAGAGTCTCGTTTAGAGTACGGATCATTTCATTGTTGCAATGAACATGAAGGCGAGCATTTAGCTTTCGAGCGAAGTTTGTTACTTCTTCGCCCACGGTAGCTATTCCTAAATCTCTGTGAATATCGCTATTCCTAATATACCATGGAGCATTCACAATTGCTCTTAGTGTTTTGTTTTGGAAAGTCTGCAACATGGACATGTTGCTCGGCTTGGTACAACCCCAAAGTTGTATACCGTATGTCCAGGACGGCTTTAACACCTGCCTGTACAAGAGCAGTTTGTTATATGTGCTTAATTTCGAAAATCTTCCAATAAGCCAATACATTTCCCTGAGCCTAATCTCGAGCTCGTCACGCTTCTTCTTTACGTGTGGTTTCCACCTTAGTTTAGCGTCCAGTGTCATCCCTAGATACTTCGCTTCATTTGCATAAGGTATTTGTACAGAATTTATGAACAGAGGCAAATTGTTAACCCTTCTGTAAGTGAAATTCACATGCGTAGACTTGTTCTCGTTAAGAGCGATTCGCCAAGTCTTCGTCCAGACACAAATTCTGTCCAATGCTCGTTGGAGGTTTCTCGTTGATGACTCGACTGATTCACCTGTTGCCAGGATGGCCCTATCGTCCGCAAACGTGGCCACGACTGTCTCGTCATCTAGAGGTATGTCTCTTGTGTAGAGCAGGAACAGGGTCGGACCGAGGACGCTTCCCTGGGGTACGCCAGCCCGAATTCGCTTGAAACTCGAGTATTCACTACTACACCTAACACGAAAGAGTCTGCTTTCAAGATAATTTTCCAATATTTTAAACATGTCTTCCGGCAAGTTTTGCCGTAGCTTATATTTCAAGCCTTCGTGTCATACCTTGTCGAAGGCTTGCGATACGTCGAGGAAAGCACTTGAACATATTTTTTTCCCTTATAAGGCTTTGTCAATTTCATGCGTTATTCTGTAGACTTGATCTATTGTGGAATGGTTAGGTCTGAAACCGAATTGATGATCCGGGATCAAGCGTCTTTCTGCAATTATTGGTTGTAATCGTTTCAGCAGAAGTTTCTCGAATACTTTGGATATTATCGGCAGAAGCGATATGGGCCTATAAGATTTTTTATCATTTGCGCATTTCCCCGGTTTTGGAACCATAATGACTTCAGCAACTTTCCTTGTCTTGGAACGTATAGAAGTCTAAGAGAAGCGTTTATCATATAAAGTAGCTTGACTAATGCCTTTTTTGGTCGTGACCCGGGGCCTTATTATTTTTAAGTTTGCTAATTGTCTGTCGGAGTTCAAGTAACGAAACTTTTTTCATTCTAAAGCTATCTACTGAACTTTAATGAAAAAACTCAATTGTTTGAAAATATTGAAAAGTTTTTGAGAAATGAATAGTTGAAAATGGGTAACGTTTTTCAAAGTTTTTAAGGCAATAACTTTTGAATCCCTTAGTTCCCCAAGCTAATATTGAACACACGTACAAAGCAGCACAAAGTGAACTAAATGCTGAAGTCGTACTTTTCAGAAAAAGTTTTAGTTTTAATACTGCCGTGTTAAGGCATTAAAAAAAAACACTTATACATGAAAAATGTGTCTCTTCTTATATCCGGCGTTGTTTCGGACAACTATATTTAATATCTTCTATATTAAAAGAATTAAACGGATAAGAAATTATACAAAAATTTAAGGCAAATTATAGCGAATTTTAAATTTTCAAAACCTGAGATTTAACTCAAAAACAGAAAAGCATTTTCAAAAACTAATTTTAAAATCTTATTGTATCGGGACGAAAGAAGCGGTCTTGTTCAGATTTAGTTAAAGTACAAAACGTACAAGCGCTGTCAGGTGCGATGCATCCATGTGCTGGGTTCCAGGCAACTGCAGAGCCGACGAACTAGCTAAAGTAGGTGCTAATGCTAATCCGATTCATACAATGGAACTGGCAGCACCCATAAACTCGATAAAGTTTCACCTGGACATCGAAGCCATCACAATGGCAAACAATAGGTGGAATAGCATCAGCACATGTCTCTCTTCCAAACAAATCTGGCTTCAATATAATACCGCTTCTGTTACCCCTACTTCTCCTATTTCCCCCCCAAGGTTAATTCTGGCTTGAGTCACCTGAGGTACGGGTTTACACCGAAACGGTTACCCTACCCAAGCGTCTTAACGAAGAATCATCCTTCGGCAACGGTTACCCCACCTGCGCTCTCCAATCCTTAAGGCTAACTCTCACTTTGGGGCAATAGTTATCCAAAGATCTAAATCTAGTTACTCACGCCACACGGGACGTATTAAGTAGTACTCCTACAGTAACTGCCATTCTCCTCATCTCTTCTTTCCCCACTATATCCCAGTGTTTTCCCTTACAGGGCTGGATCGGTGTGGGCTTATACCGCTTCGGTTGCCCACACCTCTCCACCCCACGGGATCACCAGCACATAATTCTCACTGCTACGGGCTTATACTGCTTCGGTTACCCTTTCTTCCCCCAATTCAAACGCGCGTCGCTTGTAGTACGGGCTTACACCAAAGAGTGTTTCCCCACACCAGCTACTTGCCTAAGAATTCCCCCCTGTAAGGGTTCACACCGAATTGGTTACCCCTGCACCTTCCCATCCCCGAGGATAATTCTTAGCAGAGAAGTAAGAGGTTCGGACTTATACCGAATCGGTTACCCCTGCCGAGCTTCCTCTCATACAGGAACTATTCCTCACTGATCCCCCCCCCACCTCCTCCTCGACCTCAAGCAACTCCCCCCCCCCAACCTTATCAACAAGGAAAATTCCCATCTGGAGTCCAACAGTTACGAGACCACCCTTCCTTCAGGAAATCTCTCACTGGCCCCCCTCAACTCTGCTGACAGCGGTTCACACCGAAACTGTTACGCCCAGCCTCCATTACCCTCGGGTATGTCTCAACCATTCAAACTTTGGTGACCTTCGGTACAGATTTATGCCGTCACTGGTTGCCTAGACCCCTCCCACCCAAACAGGTAGTCATCATTTAGGTCCTCGGGCTGGTAACTGCGGTCCTACAAGTGGTATCACAATGGACCTCCTTTAATCTAAGTGTGTCCCTGCCCAGCGGGGACAGCCACCCAACCTAACCTAAGTTTTTCCAAGAGTTCGTCTGTGACAAACTTCTATATACACGACCCTATATACCGTGTAACACCAAATCTTAATATTTTTTGTCCTGAATTCACATATTATTTGTATAGGCCACAAAAGTGGGTCTAAAAATCAAAATTAATTAATTGTAATTTCGGTAGAGTCATGACAAAATGCGTTAAAGCGGACAATTATTTCGGAAATAAACATTTCTTTCCTAAAAACACCCCCTAAAACTGGGCTGAGCTCAAAACTTTTTATAGACCAAACTTAGCAAATAGTAAAATCTTTAATATTTGTGGGCATGGTCGATTCTGTGGGCGGTCCAATTTTCGCCTTCTTATAGGTTTTGGGCCATTATTGCTCTATACCAGAATTTAAGTTCCTACGCTTTGTCTAACTTGACCAAAAGGCATTTTGAAAGAAAATTTGAAATAGAGGTTGTCTTACATTGAAGCCAGTAGTGGGCGTGGCCATTGATGGATGTAACCAAGATACACTCCAAGTTTAAGTGTCCTAGCTCAATTTTAAAGACCTTAAAACTTCACACATACAGACAGACGGACAGACGGATGGACGGACATAGCTTAATCGATTCACCCAGCGGTCTCGATGATATATCTAAAAGGTCTAAGGGGTTAATTTAAGAAAAACATCCAATGCAAGCGCAGGTAGTTGAGCTATTGGAAAAAACGTCTAGCGGGAACTGGAAAAAAAATCAAAACAGTTGTTTAATGGATTTGAAATTTAAAAAATTATAAAAAAGGTCAAAAGAAGGAATGTCTTCCCCTCTAGGTCCTTTACGGTATAAAGTATAACTTTGAAATAAATTACGGGCATAGTCCGTCTTCTAAAATTTTTTGCAAAGCTATGGCGTGCTTCGAACATTCAAAACCATAGAAGATTTGACTCAAAAACGAAAAGCATTTTCGAAAACGATATTTTAAAGGCTGCTAGTCCGTCAACGTTAATGACGATCTTATTTAAATTTGGCTAAAGTATGAAGCACTTACAATGCAAGCTTACTGCATTACCGTTTCCATAACCAAGTTTTTAAACAAATGAAATAGAAAAGAACAATTTTTACCGTTTTCTCAGAAATTCAAGTCCGCAGAATTTAAGTAAAGTGACCAATAGAACGCAGCTGGTTGTTAAATTGA
Source organism: Neoascia interrupta (assembly GCA_947623515.1). Lineage (NCBI taxonomy): Eukaryota > Metazoa > Arthropoda > Insecta > Diptera > Syrphidae > Neoascia > Neoascia interrupta. The sequence goes on from OX392462.1 coordinate 152,561,944, forward strand.
AATAAAAAACCTAACGGTAATTGAAAAAAAAATATCTTAATTGCTGTTTTATGGATTTTAAATTTTAAAAATGGTAAAAAAGGCTAAGAAAATAAAGGGTCCGCCATCTAACGTTTTTTTTTTCTCAACTAGTGCTTATTTCGTGAATGGTAACACTTAGCTCATGTCTGATTTTACAGATAATTAGTTTTATCCTTCCGAAGAACGAATATGGTTGTGTATACACTAAAACAACGCTGGGAAATATTGTGACATTACTTTGAAATTAAAGAGGGGGATATTGGCAACATTTTATTTCAACATGACGGCGCTACGTGCCACACAGCCGAAGCTGCACTCGATGTTTTGCGCACTGTTTTTGAAGATCGCATTATCAGCCGCAGAGCTGATGTCGTTTGGCCACCTCGGAGCTGCTATTTGACACCGTTGGACTATTATTTGTGGGGTGCCGTAAAAGATAAGTGTAACGCCAACAAGCCAGAGATAATTGACGCTTTAGAGGACAATATTCGTGAAGCCAATGGCGAAATACAGCTGCACACAATCAATATTGTTCTTAAAAATTGGACCGATCATGTAGGCTACTGCATGGCCTGGCCAGCCGAGGCAGCCATTTGAATGAAATTATTTCCCATTAATGAGCGGAAGGATTTTACTTTCAAATAAAAAAAGAAATTTGAGAAAATATTCAGTTGTTATTTTTTAAAGCATTTTCAAAAAAATAAGTTATTTGGTGGACACTTTATATACCCTTCCCTCTATATTCGAATTGGTAACAGGAAAAAGTTTTGAATGAATTGGCTTTTACACAAGGATTTACTATACCTTTCGATGAACACTTCTCTCCTTTGTCTTCTTTGTGACAGCAATGAGCTTGATCACAAGGTGAGAATGAACTCACTCTGGCCCTCAAAAAAGGACTTTCTTCCTCCTGCCCTCTTAAACTTCCCAAAGGCAAAAGGAAACCGCATTGGTGGCCAAGTCCACAATTGTAAATACAAACTGGGCTGCCTACAAAGCATCCCCCAAATCCTACAAAAAAGAGCTGAGGTAAGCCGAACGGTTATCTTTATAACTCTTCTGGAGAAAAAATGAAGAAACCTCCGAAAATTTAGGATAAGGAAAATCCTCTCTACTAATTTAACGATGCCTAGCTGCCTTAAAAAAAGCAGATGGCTCCTGGACTTCCTCCGAAAAACAGTCATTTTAAGCTAAAATAAAAAAAGGTCAAACTTTTTCTGCTACCTCAAAGACAATCACAAGACACTATTACATACCAAAAATTAGGGCGCTAACACCATTGTGATAAAGCTAAGATTTGAAAAAAGTATTTTTTTAAATTAGAGATGGTCGCACATACAGGTCTGTGGTGGGCGTGTCTGTGGGCTTTCAAACTTGATCTGAAAGGCTCGACTTCCAGCCAACTTACCAGCTTTCAGCTCTCTAGCTTAAAATTTAAGGCCTAAAAGTTGTTTACATATGGACGGATGGATGGTGGGACGGACGGACGGACATGGCTTAATCGATTTTCCTGTCGGTCTCAATCCCATTCATATGTCTAAAAGGTCTTATGGTCCTACGGTGATTAATTCACGTTGCAAACTATACAACAACCTTAATATCTATCACTTAATTTGAATTCCTTCTCCAGAATTCAAAACAGAATATCCCACTCCATACTAAAATCTTTTCATCTATTGCACATTTATTAAATTCTCCGTTAACCATTTTATTAATTAGGTATATTTTTGAATAAAAAAAAACACTATTGGCACTTTTGGCACTTATATACGTAACATACCTACATAGATAAAAACAAGTGCAAGTACTGCAGGATAGAGACCACTTGTCCTATATACCAGTGATCTCGTTTATCCAATTCAAGTAACTCGTTACGCGAGTAAATGCAGTTGGAAAGTCGGGATCACAGCCAGCGTACATGACTAAAGCCGATATACCAATCAAGGTTCGGGTACCCTCAAGCACTAAAGGTCCACCATAATCCCCATAAGCTATCGACTGTCCACCTGAAGTGGAAACACAAATTGTGTTCGTTCCATTAAAATCATTCGCTCCGAATGTTTTCGTGCATTCGCTGGTTTCGATAACTTTTGTCACTGCGTACTTCAAGTAGTTTGACGTTACGCCCTCCATGTCACACTCTAAGGATAAATTTTAAGCTTTGTTCACTATTCGAAATGTTTTCCACTTACGTGCTTCATTTGCTATGCCCCATCCTGATGCTGTTACGCTCGCGTTAAAATAACTAGAGAACTCGCCATTTCTAGCCGGAAGATCAGCTGGAGCTATTCGCTCGTTGAACTCTACCCTGGGGATTCTAACCAAGGCAATGTCACCTTCTTCGTAGAAGTTGTAGGGTTCTCTGTAGTAGATTTCAGTGGCAAAAGTTGCTACCATAGGCCTGTCCTTATATACACTTCCAAGGCCAATTTCAACACGTTCATCATTTTGAAGAGTCGTCCTTGGAGTGAAAACATTAACGTAAATAAAAAAAATTATATTTCATGTTTTTTAGTTTCTTACCCGTAAAGACAACGACGAGCTGATGTCAGTATCCATTCGTTTCCGATTAAGGTTCCACCACAGGTTTCCACAACGCGATCATTATTTACAAGATTCACTGAAGCCTGGTATGGTAGAAATGTATTCCAAGCATAATTACCGCCAACGATTCTGGAATTTTTGGTAAGAGGTCCGTACTGCCGAGTCCTCAAAAGTCTATGGACATCGGTTTTGGGATTTTGTTGATCTGGTAAAAAGCCTGAAGCCCAGGCCGTTAACATAGCCAAAACCAATACTAGGACTTTCTCCATTGCGGATGGTCGAATGGCGCTAGAATTCTGCAACTTGAATCTTTTATATCGTTTATGCAACGTCAATTGACAAACTGTACTAACTTTAGCTTTTAGACCATCGTTGGTTTAGGTTTTGCTGTTCCAAGTGATAAGATAGTCCAATCAGATTTAGCTATGAGTAAATGAGTTCATGGAAAAAAATGACTTTGACAAAAGTAGGCAATAACCCTGGTTATTTCCGTTAAGCACGCAAAAAAAAGAAAACGATGTCATGTTACCATTAAAAAATCCGCCTTTGCAAAACCATAATTCAGAGAAACCTGGCAACTCTTAAAGGCTTTTCTAAACGAGTAATATTCCTTTGCATAATAATCTTGTTGAACTTATTCTTGAATTCGGTAATAAGATTTCGGCTTCATGGCTGTGCCAAAACAAGCGCATTAGCGTCAAACCAGAGCGGCAGCATCAAGGCGAGACCAGAAAAATCGTTAACTAGTACACAATCAGAGCGAGAAACTGCGACGATTTTTTTACGGCAACGTGACAAAACATAACATTTTTTTTTTTTATTTTTTCGACTTTATTCCACATGTGTGGTTTATTCTTCACAACATAAATAAGCTTTATATATAAAATAAAAAAATCTATATTCAGCCGTATTCAAAACTTACAACCGTGAATGACTTGACCGCGACGAGGGCTTTGCAATTTTTCGAAAAACCCTCCTCCGGCGTGCGGGACAGCTTTACATTGCCATTGATCGAAATTAATTTGACAACTCGCTTGACTCTCGCTCTGTCGCTCTTGTTGTGAAACAGCCATTATTTCAAGTTCTATCAAAAATTCAGCATTCAGCAAAAGATGCCTGCTTTAAGAAACCCGGTAGAAAGCACCCAGCTTATAGAAAGCCTCTCTCTCATCAGAGACCAAGTAGCCACAATATCGAACTATATCAAATAAAATATCCCGTGTAATGGCTGTTTCACAACTAGCGCGAGAGTCTCAGATTTGCCAAATGAATTTCAATCAATGGCCAGTGTATGGGGTGATGCAAAATGCGGGCCCCATCTCTATCCCGCACACCAGCAGGCCTTGTCGAGTAATTAAAAAACGCTCGCCGGGTCGACGATTGTTCTGTTATTCGCTGTTGGGAGGAATGACATGACGTGTTGATGGATGGACTTTGATTGCGAAGCTTATACTTGATGTAAATAAAATCATACACGTGTACCATGCATGGTGCCGTGCCGTATTGGTTAGTGTGTGTGCTTACTAGGCCGCAGGTCTGGGTTCGAATCCTACCATCGTCACTTAAAAAAAAGAATCGTTCTTTTTCGCCGCCCCCACCTCTGCGAGGGTCTGAAAAGCCCTCCGAGAGTAGCATTTGCCTTGAAAAACTTCTCATAGTGCCGTTCGGATTCGGCAAAAAATTGTAGGTCGCCTTGTATGTGAAGAAAATAAACACACACAGCATACATTGTTGAGAAGTTGGCCCTGGTTCAACTCGAGCTGTTGCGCCACTCTATCTATTTATTTTTACATGTGTTATAAAGTCGAAAAATACAAATATGTTATGTCGTGTCATTGTGCCAACAAAACAGTCGTCGCGGTTTCTGCTTTCATGGTGTATTAAAAAACAATTCTTCTGGTCTCGCGTTGACGCTGACGCGCTTGTTGATAAACAGCGTTCTTAACAGCTGCAATCGTGTGGCATAGGTTCGTAAGCGAATTCGAGCATCATTTTCCATTCAAGCTGTGAATGTCCATTGGATTTTTAATACATAGAGACTATTTGTCAAAAGTTTTTAACCCCATCCCATTGGATAGGAGGTATATAAAGTTTGTCACATAGTTTGTAACACGGTGAAATAATAATGGTAGACCCGACAAGAACTTAGAACATATGATCGAGACCAAATTCTGAATCGAATAAGCCATGTCCGCCCGTCCGTCCGTCTGTCTGTGTGTCATACGTTTTTAGGGCTTTAATTTTGAGCTAGAAATCTGAAATTTTGTGCATGAGCTCCTTCTCATCCGAAGCAGTACAAGTGTTATACCCGACCCAGGGTATATTAAGTTTGATGTATAGCTTGTAACGCAGTGAAATAATCACCGTAGACCCCTAAGACCTTTTAGAGATATGAATGGGACCGACAGGAGAATCGATTAAGCCATGTCCGTCCGTCCGTCCGTCCGTCCGTATGTAAACAACTTTTAGGACTTAAATTTTAAGGCAGAGAGCTGAAATTTTGTGAGCTGGTTGGAAGTCCAGTCCTTCAGATCAAGTTTGAAAATAAGCTGAATCCGCCCACAGACACGCCCACTACAGGCCTGTATGTGCGACCATCTCTAATTTAAAAAAATACATTTTGCAAATTTTAGCTATGTTACAATGGCGCTAGCGCATTCATTTTTGGTACGTAACATTGCCTTATAATTGTCTTTAAGGTAGCCAAAATTTTTTAGCTTTTTCATTGACCACGCTCACTTTTTAAGGGACTTTAACTTAAAATGACTGTTTTTCAATAAATATATATAAAATTTGACAAAAAATTATATGACAAAAGCTGTAGATACAAGCATTTTCTAACTTTTTTGTATATATTGTATGTGCCTCCGCCCACTTTTGTGGGCGTGGCGTTAAAAAAAAGTGACTTTTTTAGTTAAAACGGCGGAGTTTTAGGCCGAAATGTAACCACCTAGTATAAAGCATTCAACAGTTATATTTTTATATCCCGCCCACTTTTTGGAGGCGTAGCAGTTTTCTTTTTGGTATGGTCGGGTATTTTGCAATCCATCGTAGATGGATTGAAGCTTTTGCATACCCACTGTTGCACTTTCCCACTTGTTTTTTTTTCGATTTGGAGTAAACTTTCCGAGAAATCGGGTTCCTCAAGATCTAACATGTTAAAAGTGGGCATGGTGCATATTTTGTGCGGTCCAATTTTTGCCTTCTTAAGGTTTTGAGTAATTTTTGCTCTGTACCTAAGTCTGAGTTTCTACGTTTTGCCTAACTTGGCCAAAAAGAATTTTGAAAGAAAATATGAAATGGAGGTTGTGTTACATTGAATCCAGTAGTGGGCGTGGCCTTTGGCGGATTTAAGACGCAAGAAGCGAGCAGAAAAGACACAACACAGCACAGTTGTACAAGTGTTAATTTTTTTTTCAAATCCACCCACAGACACGCATACAATCACGCAATAAACAGTTCTAAAACACTGATATTCGCCATTTGGCATTTCCTAATGAATTTAAGAGACAAAAAAGAAAAAATAAGTTGGTAAACCTCCTCCAGTGGGTGTGTCACCTATTTAAATGGTAAATTTTCAAATGCAGTTTACTCAATATTTTTTCTCAAAACTGAAAAAATTTTGCTTATTATTTTATGTAGAAAACGCTTAGTTTTACATTTTCTTCATACAAGACCTTTGGGCAGAATTAAAGAGATACCTTAAAAAGACCCACACTTGGAGGCAGAATTAAGGATATACCTAAAATTTTCCAGAAAAACGTTATTTCGACTGGCCTTAAGCCTAATTTAGGAAAGGAAATATAACAAGAAAATTAGCAAGTTAGGCAAATGAGACCTTATATCAGATTTCGTTCATACTAAGCTTTTAGCCACGCCCACTTTTCGGGGTGGATTTTGAAAAAATTGCATTTTTACACACAATTAAGCGTAACTTGGAAATATCTGTGTTATAATTGATAGTTTGTGATTAGGGGCGATTGAACCACGCCCTCTCTCGATGATTGCACTACTTATAAAATGTCAAAAAATAACAATAACATCAGCATTTTACAATGTGGGAAAGAATGGGGTATTCAACGGTAGCACTGTAGCACTTACTCACTGGTTTATGGGGTAACACTGTAGCACTTACGCACTGGTTTATTTTTAAATAGAGTAAGTGTGAATTTTTTCTTTTTTGTCTCTTACATTCATTAGTGTGAATCCTGGCCTCGACACAAAAGCCTGGATTGTCCGTTCGCATAGACCAAAAAAAATCGTCTTAATGAAGATGGTAGTTGTTTGGTCGTGGGCATGGACATGGCTTCTGCCGAGGTCATTGAATCTAGGTACAACATGCGTCCCTATCTGCATTTTGGTAGGATTCACTTCCGTTTCAATGCCAAACAGCGCTAATAGTGTACGTTACCCTGAGTCTACATCCATAATGTTTACTCAGATTAACCTACAGCACTGCAAGGCCTCTACTGCTCTTCTAAGTAGCAGGCTTGAGGCATGTAGTACAAAAACATGCATAACATCCATCCAGGAACCATGGGTGTGGAAAGGTAACATCTGTGGTCTTGGTGGGTTGAGTGCTTCACACGACATTCTTTACGATAAGAAGTCCGAAAGACCTAGGACTTGTCTTATCGCATCCAAATCCTTAGAAGCCGTCACGATCGAAAGGTTTTTGGTTGCTGCCTCTATTCCCTGCCATGCTAACGGCAAATGGGAAACCTTTGTCGTTGCCTCGGCCTACTTCCCCTATGACTCTTTGACTCCTCCTCCACCAAAGGCAGTTGTTGAGCTTGTAGATTATTGTGAATCCAAAAGATTGGGTCTCGTCTTGTGCTGCGATCCTAATGCTCAGAATACTGTCTGGGGCAGCAGCAAATGTAACGCAAGAGGAGATCGTCTTTTGGAATTCATCTTATCGTCTGACATTACCATCAATACAGACCCACTTTTGTTACCGCTAGGAGACAGCAGGTAATTGACCTTACCCTGTCCAACAAGTTTTCAAGGACTATCGCAAATTGGAGGGTATCGCCAGATAGCACCCTGTCAGATCACAGATACATCGAATTTCAAATCAATTGCGAAGTTCTACCTTTGCAAGAGAGGAGAAATCCGAGAAAAACGAATTGGTCACAGTTTAGAGAGGAGCTTGGTCACTCTGTTCAAGTTCCACTCAAACTGAGTTCACGATAAGGGGTAGAGATGTCTGCTCAAAATCTGAACAGCATCCTTGCCCGTTGTTTTGAACTCGCGTGCCCAGTTACGAAAAACCTCCGTAGAAAATCGGTACCTTGGTGGAATGCCGAACTGCAGCGTATTCGCAAAGAGACCAGGAAGCTCCTGAATCGGTCCTTAAAAACCAATTTAGTAGAAGACTGGAATCTATATCGATCAAGGCAAAAGGATTTTAAGAGACTTATTCGCAAGTCAAAAAATGACTGTTATAAAAAATTTTGTGACGAGATCGAATCTCTAAGTGAAACTAGTAGGCTTGTGAAAGTTCTTCAGAGGAACAGGCCAAGCAGACTAGCTTCAATACTCAAACCTGATGGCACCTACACTGAGACCAAGGCGGAGATCTACAGTCTTCTCCTTGAGACTCACTTCCCGGGAAATCAGGTCACCACGTGCTCTTCAGTGGTACCGGCAACGGTGGCCACTGCAGAACCAGCGAACACAACGCAGCTTAACTGGTACATTGCATCTAGAGTGGTGACTGATGACGCTATCAAATATGCTATTGCATCTTTTGAGAGCTTTAAGTCACCTGGTCCAGATGGAATCTACCCGGTTATGCTGAAGCAAGGTTTAGGTCAGCTGTTACCCACGTTGAAAAGAATTTTCACTGCGAGCCTTGCCTTGGCTTACATACCCACCCTTTAGCGTATGGTTAAATTCGTTTTCATACCGAAACCTGGTAAGTCAGGCTATAGCCTAGCCAAAAGCTTCAGATCCATAAGTCTGTCTTCCTTCCTGCTGAAAAGCTTAGAGAGACTGGTTCAGCTGCGCGTGCGCAAAGTTGCTCTTCGTTTGCACCCTCTTTCTGAGATGCAACACGCTTATCAGCGCGGAAAATCCTGCGAAACTGCGCTTCCAAACCTTGTTGGTAGGATTGAATGTGCTCTTGACCAGAAGAAGTACGTGCTGGGCGTTTTCATCGATATTGAGGGTGCTTTTGATAACGCGACGTTTGATAGCATGTGCAACTCAGCCAGACAACATGGTGTAGATGAAACATTGGTTCAATGGATTAGGGCAATGCTAATGAACAGGACGCTGATAGCCGAAGCAGATTGTGGCAAGTGCGTCATAACTGGGGTAAACAAGGGCTGCCCGCAAGGTGGTGTTCTGTCTCCCCTTTTATGGTGCATGGTTGTAGACTCTCTACTATCGGCTCTCAACCTTCCTGGAACCTACACACAAGCCTACGCGGATGATGTCGCCGTTCTTTCTGTCGGCTCAAACTTAGGACTGTGTGCTCTCAGGCGCAGAGATCCCTGGACTTGATCGATGATTGGTGCACTAGGAATGGGCTTTCAGTGAATCCTCTTAAAACTATGGTTGTTCTCTTTACGAGAAGGAGGAAGGTCACTGGTCTGACTCAACTAGTGCTTAAAGGTGTCACTATCCCGATATCCGATGAAGTCAAATATCTGGGAGTAATCCTTGATAGAAAACTTCTATGGTCTAAGCATGTTGAATTCAAAACCGAAAAAGCATTGTCCACCTTCTGGCAGTGCAGAGGCGCTTTTGGCAAGACATGGGGCTTATCTCCGAAAAGGGTCCTCTGGATCTATACTGCCATGGTTAGACCACTCCTCTCATACGCATCGGTTGTTTGGTGGAACAGGCTTTCGCAGAAACGTGTTACTGCCTCTTTTGCCAAACTCCAAAGAACGGCTTGTCTTGGCTGCACAGAGGCCTTCCCTAGCACGCCGGGCTCTGCTCTAGATGCTTTGATGAACCTCCCCCCCTTGATATATTTATCATGGGGTGTACGCTGAAAACCATCTTTCGCTTAAAGAGAGGTGGTTTTTGGTACCACACGCATTGGAATTTTGAAGAACTTGTTCGAGAATTGTCCTTTGACCCCTGTCTTATGGACATGCCCTCTGACGCAATGACCCCAGAAATCCTTTTGCGACAAAATTACCAAGTCAACTTTCCTCAGGTAATGGAATGGCTTCGGCCAGACTCTGAGCCAGGGAAAGAATGCCATCGTATTTTCACGGATGGCTCCAAAACCGGACAGGGGTCTGGTGCTGGAGTCTTTGTGGAAAGCGAGAACATTAGACTCCACTACCCCTTAGGTAAATATGCGTCTGTCTTCCAAGCGGAGATTTTCGCTATCCTAATGGCTATGCGCTATATTGTGACTAACAGGTGGAGGGCAAGAAGCATATGCGTTTGCAGTGACAGCCAAGCCGCTCTAAATGCGTTGCTCAACCCTCTTACCTCGTCCAAGATAGTGCTCGAACTCAAAAATTCGTTGAACTTAGTCGGAAGGCTAAATGCAGTGAATCTTGTTTGGGTTCCAGGTCATACTGGTCCATCCAGGGAAATGAGATCTCTGATGAGCTTGCCAGACTTGGCTCAGAAGAGGTTTTCTCAGGACCCGAACCTGCTTTAGGCCTGCCTGTATCTGTTGTCACGTCTGCCATTGATACTTGGGTTTCTCGTGAGCACAGGGCTCGTTGGCGTGACTGCAATGGGTGCAGACAGACTAAACGACTACGCTCAGACATCTGCGAGGGGTCAGCGTCTTTTCTTCTATCTCTTAGGAGAATCGATTGCAGACTTCTTGTAGGCGTCCTTACCGGCCACCAAGCTTTTGCTAGACACTTGAATGTGTTAGGCTTAAGCGAAACCACCACCTGTCTTGCCTGTGGAGAGGACGACGATACAGCGGAACACTTTCTCTGTAGTTGTCCTGCCTTTGCTCGCATCAGGTGGCGGATCTTTGGGGCTGACGTGGTGAGTGCCGAACACCTAAGCTCTTCATCACTGACGCTCCTTCTCATCTTTCTTCGAAAGACGGGTAAACTAAATACATTAATGTAAGGTGTCTGCATGGTAGTACAATGGACCAGTAGTTGTGTCTGAGTGCTCCATCGGATAGTAGCAACCTCCAACAAAAACGTAACGTAAACGTAAGTGTGAATTTATTGGGTGCTGTTGGATAGGTATTGAATAGTTTCTGAATTGTACAAGAAGCATATAGGTATAGACCTTATGACCTAATGGAACCTAGTTTCTAAAATTTATGGGTATCGAGATACAGGCGGCCTTTATCTTGCGAATACTGGACAACAAAGGCCCCATTATTTTGATGCTATCTATCTATATAATAGAGATTATATTTATTTATTCCTTTGGCTACTTTCTCGCTTGGTGAGTTGGTGAATTCCCGCCTTATTATATCTACCTATATTTATTGAGTTCGGAAAATATAGGAAAATCATACGAACACTCAACTCTTGCGTTTAAGCCACTGCTTCCCCATTGTGCATGATATGCATTAAAGCCCTATTTAGACTAGATTAAGATTAAATTTGACTTTTATTCATTCTTTCAAATAAAAAAAAATATTTACAATTTGTTATATTTTTGCCTAGGGTTCGTCGAATAAAACTCAATTTCACTTTTATAACAATCAATGCAGCACTTTATTTATCAAACAAAACTTATTTAAATTCAAATCACACTTCATTCAACTTCGCTGCTTAGAATTCATCACTTTATTTCAATTCGATCACTTTTTACTTTACTACCGATTTTCAACAAAATTAAGCACCTTCTAGTACGTTCCATACTTCCTCTTTGGTAATTTTCCATTGGTACTCTTCCGCTGAATTCCATGGAGGGGACATTTTCGATATCGAAATTCGAACTTTAAATATCATTTCGCTGCCAACTTGAGGCAGACTGGAATGACAGTTGGGTGTGTTCGTAAAGTGAATCGAGTGGGTGTGTTCGTAAGGTGAATCGATGGGTACATTCAGCGATTCCTGCATGTCGTTTTATTTCTTGTCGCCACATTACGAATTGTTATTTGATACAGAAGTCCTAATTGGTTTGGCCATACAGAGAGACATTTGTAATTTGGGTATGAACTACCATACAAAATATTTTTTATTGTTAAAAGTATTCATTAATAATTCCTATAACTTAATGCGTGTTTCCTCTAACTTAATGCGTTCAAAGTGTAATTAAATAAAGCATCCCAACCCAGCTCTCCATTTTGGATGCCTGTTCACACTAAAAGATCTGCATATGGCGCTGGTTGATTCTGAAGAAGCTTTCGATAGACTACCACGAGATCTGATATGGGTGGCGCTGAGAAAACGAGAAGTTCCAGAAGCCTACGTGCGGATGATCATGGCCATGTATGTTAGAGCAAAGACAAGAGTAAGATGTCCTTCCACTGATGAGTTCTCAATTAAAGTCGATGTACACCAGGGAAGCGTCCTAAAACCTTTGCCTTCACTATCTGCTTGAAGGAAAACTGACGGACCCGATAGTACATCAGTTATTCTTCGCTGACGAAGGGCCCATCATAAGTGAAGATCATACATCCCAGCAGCGAGCACTTGATATATGGTTGCATGCTTAAGAGAGGAATGGGTATCGTATTAGCCAAAAGAAGACAGAGTGCCTGTGCTGACCATTCTCTGACCCACCCGAGCCAATTCCAGACATTAAATTGAATGGAAATGTGCTTCCCAAGTGTGAAAAGTTTAAGTACCTGGGATCTATAATCAATAGCAAAGCAAACTGTGATGACGAAATCAAACATCGCGTAAGCGTAGGGTGGATGAAGTGGCGGGAAAGCTTCGCCATTTTCTGTGACCGAAAAATGTCCCCTAAGCTTAAAGGAAGGCTCTACACCGGAGTTGTGCATCCGGCGCTTACTTATGGTTCACAGTGTTGGACAGCGTATAAGAAATATATATATATATAAATATATACATATTACATATAAATAATAAATATATACAAAATAAATAAAGAAATAGAGTGGCGCAACAGCTCGAGGTAAACCAGGGCCAACTTCTCAACAATGTGTGCTGTGTGTGCTAATTTCTTCACATACAGGTGGACCTACAATTTTTTGCCGAATCCGAACGGCACTTTGAGAAGTTTTTCAAGACAAATGATTCTCTCGGAGGGCTTGTCAGACCCTTGCGGAGGTGGGGACCGTGAAAAAGAACAAATCTTTTTCTTCAGGTGACGATGGCAGGATTCGAACCCAGACCTCCGGCGTAGTAAGCACACACACTTATCACTACGCCACGGCACCCCACCGGAGTAACAAAGCGAGATAGAATAATAAGAAGTACGAAGATCCGAGGAAGCCTCCATGTAAAAGAACCTATCTCCAGAAAAATGGTGCACGACCGACTCAGTTTCAATTGCCACGTTCAAAGGATAGATCCTACGAACCCCGTCAAAAAGACAATGCCAATCAACATTCCAGCGCAATCGCGAAGGAGTGGAAGGCCTAAACATTCATGGATCACACAAATGCAACGAAAACAGCGTTTATTTGGCCTCAGTGATGAAGAGATCCAAAAACGGGTGGCCTGCTCATATATGAGAAGCGTATGGCAAATAGTCTTCGGTTGAAGATTCAAATTGAATCGAAAGATGTTTTTCAAACACGACTTTTGCTGACTTATCTTTAAGCCGTACTTTCTTGGGATCGTGAGAAGTTTGCTCACTGTTGTAAACCACCAAATGGGGTGGAGACTATACTCCCATGATTTATTTGAAACTTTTTAATTATAACACTTACACCACAAACATTGCACATGTTGCATAAGCAATTTGCTAGGTGCCCAGTCCCTAAGTCAGTTCGCCTTCACAATCCTCCAACTCTTCCTGAATGGGGTTTTCCTTGTGGTGTTCTGGTTTTGCATTTTTAAATTCAAGTTAATTCGGAAAACATCAGCCCAGCTCATTCTTCATATTTGCGTAAGACCTTATTCTCAATCCGCCCCAAGGTGCTTATATAGTTCGAACTCGGCTCGTTTGAGCCCCCAACCGTGCATTCTTCGGCGCGGCTCACTATTATAAACACTCACACTATCACTGGAACCTTTAGTTTGTCAAGCATCAGCCGACTGAAGCCGATAGAGTCTTTTCCCCCACATCTTCATCATTGAAGGATCATCACGGACAGGTGCCTCTGCCTTGCATTTTTCAAATGGTTGTGCATTAAATCCCACAGCTGCCATTTTTCAAAGAAAATCTATAAAAGCAATGTAAAACTTTAAAAGTCAAGCGGTAAAACTAATTCCCTCGTGATACTACTTTTATAGTCCAGCCATTACCTATTTACGATAGGTAATGTTTTCTTAACATAATGGAGCATGTATGCTCCATCAGCAGGCTTTATAAATATACCTTGACTGCATGACGAACACGAAATAGAACTCAACTAGTTCAAAGGACGATCTAGAAATGCGTCCATATGGAAACTATATATTTACTCAGTGAGCAATGTGTGCAAGATGGGAAAAGAGGTCGGTCACCTAAGCTAGGCTATAAAGAAATGCATTTATTTTCGCCCACATAGCCGGGTAGAATAAGACTTAATCCCTCAAGCAAACCAATCAAAATGGGTAAAACAGGCAACAGTGTTCCACAACCTACCTCCAAATATTAAAAAAAAAAAATCATTAGAAGAATATTTTCTATGAAACTTTATGACCCAGAACTTGCTGTCGTTTTAGAATGTCCTCATGCAAGATAATAATATACGTAAGCCCGCAAATGCATGCATGACCAAACTAAAGTCAAACACAGAACTGCCCAGCCCACAGCAAAGTGCACTGACATCTTTTGCCTATGCAAAGTGGAGCGCGGCACAAAGTTCTACTACGGTAGTTGTGTATCTTTCACCACTGCCCCATTCAAGCTGCATCCGAAAGATGCCGTAGAGAGAAGTTCTGCCTATTTTAAAAGGGCATATGAAGCTGGTTTTCTTTTTTTGCAAGATTTACATCCGGCTTAGGCAGGGATTACCTAGTTTTTCGTAAAACCTTACAAATTATATAAATGTGCTGCAAAAAGGACGTGGCTTTGTTTGTTTCTGCTGCCAACTTCAAGCGAATATCATGGGCTAAATAGGCATATAGCCACGAACCGAGTAGACCATTTTAGTCAGATGAGGAATGGTACAGCGTTGTTGCGTCGATTGTTGAGTAGCTGCGGTTGGCTCTGCGGTCTACTGACCCCCTTTATGCATGGCGGAGCAACCAAATTGTGTTGCGGTAGCAGCCGGGACTTAAAACGCTCAATTGGAGCCTTCAGGTGGAGCACCGGCCAATGGGGTGGCGGATGTCTATCCTATCTGCCAAGGCGATGTGTCTGTGTTATATTTAGTTAACGTTTATAATGGATGTTATGTGGACGTAGTTTCGATGTTCGTGTTATTAGGCAAAGGATTCAACGCAGCGAGTGTTTAGCATTGATCGGTGGACTATCAAAGCTTCTGTGGCACGATAGTGAAACAATGTTACCCTAGCACTTGGGGATGAGACTCATGAGTGGAGGAAGTTGTAACTAATGACTTTGGGGTTTTGTGGAATTTAATTTACTGCTCTGAAACAACACAGTGGAAGTGCAGGAATTCTGACACACAAATGAATGGATAAATTACCTTTTCAATTGAACCTCGATCCATGTAATCGATTTAGAATTTGATAAATAGGAAAAATTGCTTTGGTTCAGCATAAATTGGGCAATGGGAACGAAGTCAGCCAAAAGGATAAGGATCATACACAGCAGCATTAGACAAATTTTCGATTCATCCCCACAGACGTTTGAATTTGTATTTTATAATCAGCAATTAATCGAATGAAAGATAGTCTAATAAGAAAATCTCTCATTATTGAAAAAGGAACCATCGGTTATTTATTTGGCCACACCCAATAAGGAAGACATTTTGAATAAAAAAGAAATGCGTTGGAAGAAAATCCTATCACCTCCTTTTTCAAAGAGGCTAAATGTTATAACCTCACAAAAAGCTCTGACCTATGGCGAAATGAGATTATGGAAGGTACACATATCACATGATGCATCGATTACAAGGACACAGCCTTTAATAACTTTGACAGATCTGCAGTGGGCGGGTTGATGCTATCAGTAGGTGAACTAAAAGCTGTTGACGAATATCGGCCTCCCAGAGCAAAGGGAACTTTGCCCGTTATCTTTAAGAGTGAAATGTAACTGTCGCCGTAATTTGGAGCCAGTATGAGGTTAATCTAAAGTTTTCAAGCTTTTCCCACTGGACACTGCGATAGAGGTAGAGAAAGTAAAAAATCCCTGCCTACAGGTGTGGAGTGAACAGATAGTGAAGGAAAGCCCAAAAAAAGTCTTTATCAAAACAAGGTTCTCGCGGACAGCTTGAGGCTATTTATTGAGAAGTGGCAGCCAGATCAATCCATAATTCAGGTACCCCGGGATAAAAAAAGTAACAGACTTTCGGGACAAGGACTTCTTCTTCTTTTTCATTTAGGCGCATTATGTCTGAAGTGATAAATCATAACCTTCCCACTTTGCTGCATCTCGGGACAAGGACTAAATAACTATTTTATCTTATCTATTAAGGCAAGCTCACGGTCGGTGGTGCAAGTATGGGAGATAGACGAGAGTTGCAATGGCGTCTGCCAACTTGCCTTGTGAAGACGATACATCAGTCCCCTTGAGGTCTCTGAAAGTGTGAAGGCGCGGCAGTACAGGAGTCCGAACAATGATAGGAAAAGTTAATCTTAGCCTTAGATTTCAACGCCCTTTATATCATCGGGGGCAGCTCAGATATAAATGCCAGAGGCAATTCTTTGTTTGATTTTTATGCTTTGCACTAATCTATTCGTATTTAACGTATGACAGCAAATTGTTACTTTTGTGGCTCAGTAAAATTCTGTTCAGATTAAATACTATAGGGTACCACCATGACCACCATATTTTTCTTAAATATACATGCGGCCTTCCGATATATTAAAGGTTTCGAAATGCCAGGAAGACGAAACAAGTGTAAGTTAAAGCAAGTTTAAGCAAACTACAGAGTACAAAAATGTACCTCCGAGCAAGTGATCGGTTACTTAATTACTTACTTAAGGTGGCCCTACAGTCCGGGGTGGACCTGGGCCTCAGCCAACAAGCTTCACCAGCAAGCTCTGTCTCTAGTTAGCCGTCCCCAGTTTCACACCCGAAGTTGGCTGAGGTCCCCTTCTACTTGCGTTCGCCACCTGAGTCTCGGTGGTCCTCTACCGCACCGTCCCTGCGGTGTGGATTCGAAGATTTTCCGGGCCGGGGCGTTGGTGTCATCGTTGCTCTAGATGACCCAGCCATCGTAGACGTTGCGTTTTGACTCTTTTGGCTAGGTCGGTATCGCTGTACAGCCCGTACAGTTCGATGTTACATCTCCTCTTTCACTCTTCGTCTATTCAGACGGGACCGTAAATCCTCCGAAGAACTTTCCTCTCGAAAGTGCTTTCATCCGCCTTTGACAGGGTCCATGCTTCTGCACCGTAAAGCAGGACTGGGATGATGAGGGTCTTATACATGGACACTTTAGTTGCTCGAGAGAGGACTTTGCTACTCAACTGCCTTCTAAGCCCAAAGAAACAGCGATTGGCAAGAGTTATTCCCCGTTTGATTTGAGCGCTGGTATCATTGTCTGAATTGATAGCGGAACACAGGTAGACAAAGTCCCTAACTACCTCAAAGTTATAACCGTCGTTGGTGATGTTTTGTAGCAGGATATAATATACTTGGTTTTTCCTCATTGACTGCTAAACCCATATTTGCCGCTTCCGTCCCAATACTCACGACGGCTTTACTGACATCACGCTTTGTTCTACCGATTACGTCAATGTCGTCTGCGTATGCGAGTAGTTGAACGGACTTTTGAAAGACTGTACCTCTGGTGTTGGCGCGAAAGTTCTGCACAATTCTCTCAAGTATGATGTTAAAGAAGTCGCATGACAGCGCGTCGCCTTTGCCAAAATCCTTTTTTGACATCAAAGGGGTCGGTGAGGTCATTGCCGACCTTGACGGAACAGCTTGAATTTTCCATCGTCATCCTGCACAGACTGACGAGTTTGGCAGGGATGCCAAAACTAGACATTGCGCTATATAGCTCGTCTCTATATATGCTGTCATGCGGCCTTGAAATCGATGAAGAGGTGGTGTGTATCGATTTGGAATTCCTGGGTTTTCTCCAAGATCTGCCGCAGTGTTAATATTTTATCGATGTTGGACTTTCCTGTCCTAAAGCCACACTGATATGTGCCTATCAGATTTTTGACAAACGCCTTCAGGAGTTCATACAGTACAGCAGAAAAGATCTTGTATGCGATGCTAAGAAGACCTGTGTAGTTGGCACAACTCAGAGGGTCTCCTTTCTTCAGGATCGGGCAAACAATGCTGAGGTTCCATTCGTCGGGCATGCTTTCTTCAGACCATATCTTTTTGATGAGCTGATGCATGCTCCTAACCAGCTCATCGCCAGCGGATCTAAAAAGTTCGGCAGCTGCTCCGGCTGCTTTGTTGCACTTGAGGTTAGACACAGCTATACTTTCACCTCCTCCAGATCGGGTGGGCGGAACACCTTATATGGGCTACTATGACGTATTTGGAGCTCAGGCCTATAAGGAGCGGGCTTTCCGGTTCTCCGTCCTTAAAGCTAAACAAAGGATCTGGTCCTCTAGGTTGGGGGTTGTGCTGTCGGGGTGACTTCCCGGCCACGTAAAGAAACACGAGTTACGAAGCAGAAACAAGCCTCGGATTCGGATGGATTTACTGTTGACGACCAATGCAAACAACAAAAGGACAACGAGCTCCGGATCTGAACATTTAATGTTAGGTCCCTTAACAGACCACGTGTAGCCGAGCAACTAGCGGAGGCCCTAAACGACTGCAAGGCAAACATTACTGCCATCCAAGAAATGCGGTGGGACGGGCCAGGCAAAAGAAATCAATTGATTATTTGGCAACAAATCCAAGAAACGCGAACAGGTAAGCTTTCAAAGAATAGCTCCGCCCCACTTTCTTAGTTTCGTAAACAATGTATAAGTTGAAGACATCACAAGAGCCATCACGAACCCGTTTTAAAGTAGGTATAACTGTCTCATAAGCATGAATTGGAGAGTTGCCATTTTGAAGCAATAACCTATCAAAATTAGTAACCTAAACGCGCAAGCGAAACGGAAACTGGCAGAGCTACAGAGAGTCACTTACCAACTTTAGTAAAGGAATAGCTTCAGCAAATTGTGTGGGACCATAACTAGCACTCCCTGTACAGGAAGACTACACATTACGTATCTCAGAAAAGCTAATTGTCTCTATACCAGTAATAAGGAAGAGAGAGCAATGCTGGTCTTAGAAACTCATTTCGCTGGAACCTTCCCTGATGCTTATTTGGGAGTGCCTTTATGTAGATACTCACGGACTGCCTACTTTTGTAGGAAGATAATAACGAATAGCAAGATCCCGTCTATATTTACGGCCCTAAAGTAAACGTTGATCGGGACAGGCGCTTCTGCGAATCTCTGGAATCAAACAAATCCAGAGATCAATGACAACTGCAGTGTTTTGTAGGCGGAGTTATAGCGGCAATGATCCAAGCTGAAACGAAGCTGAAGAGGCAAAAGGTTCGAGAACATGATCATCACCATTTACGGCATGGAAAGAAACGTGGTGATTTCAAAAACCTTGCAACTATGGAGGAAATATTAAGACTTAAGGTAAAAATTGACAAAGAGTAACCCTCCTCTTGGTGCCAGAAGGCACATTGATATCAAACGAAACAAAGAAGTGGAGAAGCTTGCTAGAGTCCGCACAAGCAAAATAGAAACTGAGTTCTTGAGTGGGCACGCTACCAAAACGGCTATTGCAGAATTTATTATTTCTTATTTTTTATTTCTGCAATAGCCGTTTTGGTAGCGTGCCTACTCAAGAACTCAGTTTCTATTTTGCTTGTGCGGACTCGAGCAAGCTTCTCCAGAATAGCCAGAATAGCTTCTGCAGAAACTTAATCTGTTCGACACCTGCTATACTAAATAACATTAGAATAAGGAAGTACATTCGGTAGATATGTACTTTTTCCATGAGCTGGTGGATCTATGCGAAATAGAGCGATTTGTATACAAATCAGGATGGTTTCAGGTGCGAGTGATACTTGGAGCTTTTAACAGCGGTTTCCCTAATGGATACAGTGGGCTCTAAAAAAGCCCTAAAAACGAAAAAGTACTTTTCATAATCAAGGAAATTACGCAAAAATATTTTGAAAAAAATTTAAAGGAAATTATGCCGAAAAAAATGTAACTTTTTGACAGCAATCTTAAATTGTGCGGTGTGGAAATACGACCAAAAAACCATATCCATTTTTTTTTTCGAAAATAGCTGCGGACGAAGAAATTCTAAAAAGGTAAAAGCACGGGGTTGCAATTGCAGGGTGTCAGCCGCTTTTTATATATTTCGCTGTAGGTATTTCTTTTCCAGCTTTTTTCGATTTTTGTTTTTTTAGCGTTTTTTTCTATGGTGTGATTTCAGAGAGTCTATTAGACTACTGTCACAAGGACATTCATTAACCTAACACATACCTACCGTAGACAGTGCACAAAGAAACGCCCTTAAAAGTCATCTAAGCCGTTGAAAAATGCTCTGATGCACCAGCACCTTGAAGGGAAATGCATAACAAGCATTCCGCGGCGAAATTTCAAGCAACTTTACATAAGGTCCCATGCCACCAAATTCGATTCGCCTCAATTAACAGTCAAATACCAGAAAATAAATCCACCATTCAACTTTAACAAATCGAGATGTGCATATAGCAAAATATCAGTGTTGGGAATCTGCAAAATCCTTACCCCCCTTGATAAGCAAAACAAAAAACCAAACGATCAACCAACTCATCCGACAAGTGTTTCAAAGTGCTTCTCTGTCAGGTTTTCTGGTCCATTGTCTTCCAGTGACGATGAAGCAACAGAAAAACACACGAGACGCCTCCTCCAACGACGACGACCATAACGAAGGAATAATTAATAATTTCCTCGACTGCGAACAAGATTCCTATCTGGGGGCATTGGTGCAACAACAGAAAAACTATTATTGCAACAACTAGTATCTAGTTATCAGCCCATAGGGACTTTCACTCTTCCCTTGGGGCCAAGCAGCACCGCACTTCTTCTTGCGGTTGTTATGCACGTGGATGCGATGAGTTCAAATCTGGCAAAAACAAAACTGGCGAAATTCCCCAACACGATAACACTGCCTCTTGTAGGGGCATTGTCTGTTGGGATGCTAAATGCTGCCACCAGACGGATTGTTTATTGTTGAAGAGCTCATTAGGGGCACCGTTGGCGGTTGTGCCAGAATCATGTGTCATACCTGTTATGTTCCAGCTAACACCGGGCGGCGGAGGAGGTGGTGGGTGGGTGATACCGGCAGTGGTGGCGCTGGCACGGAGACCGTAAAACAGTCGCTTTAGGCGTCCCATGTGCGCCACGGTCAATTGAGTTTTTCACGGAAGACAGAAAGGCTAAGCTGGCGAACTGGCGCTGGATTGCAATAAATTTTTTCCCATGCCATTACTTTCGCTTGAGTACAGGGAATTGTGGGTGCACGGTGCAGGTACATCACCATGTCACTGTCTTGCATACTCAAATGCCTCGTTGCACGAGCACATCTGTTCGACAGTCTCGCCAGGATTTAGGCTTGCACGCTTCTGCAATTGCGAATTCCAGGAGGCATGCAAACCAAAGCGGGACGCCCGGCTCGACTTGTTTAGGCCATAAAATACTTCGAATCAATAATTCATAAGTGTTTTTGCAGGATGGATGTGTGATTGATTTTGCCATTGAGATATCCCGATTCGGAGATTACGTGCTGGGTAGTTGGCGTGCTTTTTCCTTTCTACGATGTGCCTCTATTGCAGAACTGGATTAATTACGATAGGCAATCAATGAGTGCAAAGTTTTGGTCAAAATGTCTACGTTAATGCAGTCGGAGTGACGTCTGTCAGTCAGAGTGGCGTTTTTGGAAGTTATAGGTTGCGTTTAAGTCTTCACACAAAGATTTATTGCCACATATTTTTGTTTATTAGGTACGTGAGGGTATTTGTCAATAAAAATGCCAACATTGCTCTATGAATTTTTTTCTTAATTTCTATAAAAAGTGTTTATCTCTTGAATTGTCGTCATAAGGGGAAATGGTGGTGTTCACACGTGTTAAGGGGATTATAACTTCCCTTATAATGAGGTAACAAATCAAATATTCACACTGCGGCAGATCTTGGAGAAAACCCAGGAATTCCAAATCGATACACACCACCTCTTCATCGATTTCAAGGCCGCGTATGACAGCATCTATAGAGACGAGCTATATAGCGCAATGTCTAGTTTTGGCATCCCTGCCAAACTCGTCAGTCTGTGCAGGATGACGATGAAAAACTCACGCTGTTCCGTCAAGGTCGGCAAAGACCTCACCGACCCCTTTGATGTCAAAAAAGGATTTAGACAAGGCGACGCGCTGTCATGCGACTTCTTTAACATCATACTTGAGAGAATTGTGCAGAACTCTCGCGCCAACACCAGAGGTACATTCTTTCAAAAGTCCGTTCAACTACTTGCATACGCAGACGACATTGACATAATCGGTAGAACAAAGCGTGATGTCAGTGAAGCCTTCGTGAGTATTGGGACGGAAGCGGCGAATATGGGTTTAGCAGTCAATGAGGGCAAAACCAAGTATATGCTGTCATCAAGAAAAGACACCCAACACCCCATAACCAACTTTGAGGTAGTTAGGGACTTTGTCTACCTGGGTTCCGCTATCAATTCAGACAATGACACCAGCGCTGAAATCAAACGAAGGATAACTCTTGCCAATCGCTGTTTCTTTGGGCTAAGAAGGCAATTGAGTAGCAAAGCCCTCTCTCGAGCAACTAAAGTGTCCATGTATAAGACCCTCATCATCCCAGTCCTGCTTTACGGTGCAGAAGCATGGACCCTGTCAAAGGCGGATGAAAACAGTTTAGGCTGCTTCGAGAGAAAAATTCTTCGGACGATTTACGGTCCCGTCTGCATAGATGGAGAGTGGAGGAGGAGATATAACATCGAACTGTACGGGCTGTACAGCTATACCGACCTAGCCAAAAGAGTCAAAACACAATGTCTACGATGGCTGGGTCATCTAGAGCGGATGGACACCAACGCCCCGGCCCGGAAAATCTTCGAATCCACACCGCAGGGACGACGCGGTAGAGGAGCACCGACACTCAGGTGGCGCACGCAAGTGGAAGGGGACCTCAGCCAACTTCGCGTGCGAAACTGGAGACGGCTAGCTAGAGACAGAGCTGGCTGGCGAAGCTTGTTGGCTGAGGCCCAGGTCCACCCCGGACTGTAGCGCCACCTTAAGTAAGTAAGTAATAATGAGGTAACACACCGCTGTCGCAAGGGACCAGGGAAGAGATATGAGGTACTAATAGTAGTTTAATTTTAAACTGTTTAATAACGAGGAAAAAGTGGGCATGGAAGCTCGCCTACCTCAGTGATCTGTTTAAGAAATAAATACATTATAATGCCGCGCGCCTCAAAGTCAATCTTAAGGGCGAATTCATGAACATTCGTTGTTGTACGCATATTGCGCATTCTGTTTAAGAACCTAAATAAGATGTTAATATGGAATTTTCCGATTTTGGACCGGAAAATCGTGCTGAAAATGAGTATGAAAACGAAGATTGCTGCCATCAAACGAGTATTGGATATTGCGGGCAAGAAATCGTTTATAATTACCAGAAAAAGTGTTGGAGACAAAAAGGATCCCTGAGCCAGACCAGCAATGAAGGATAACAGACCAGAAACCGTCCGAAAAGACACGGATTAAAAGTTTTAGAACAAAATCTTTAATCCTTTCTGCGGTTTATCAATCGCATATGCACACCATTTGCCGTACTGTTTTAAAAGCTTAAGAGATATCAAGCGTATCCACCATAAGCAGAACGGTTCCATTTTCAACAAGATTACCACTTTGCCTTTTGCTTTGGAAACCTTACAGCCGGTGTTATAAAAGTTTCATTGCAAAGAGGATTATTTCACTTAGCATATCGGCAGCAAAATCAACAATTTGACTAAAAAAGCAGAGCGGCCAATTAAAATACTTAAAGAAGTCGTTGCGATCTTTCTTGTACTGGCAAACCATTTTTTTCAGAGCTAGTTCTTTACCAAAGTATGGTTAGTGTAGGACAAAACCAAACAGGCCGATATTACACAATGATCCGAGAAATAAGCCAAGAATATTTGCAGCATGACTGGCGATATCAGGAACCCGAGTTGAATCTTTCACACGCTAAGCCAGCTGTTATTTTTAACTGAGCAGAAAGCTCAACACACCTACCCTCCGGCGTTGTCGGCCCACTACCATCGACCCCACTAACTATTGTAGACATTGAAATCGCAAGGAATGACAATCTGTACAAGACGCTGGTAAACCAGAGCAGATTGTGGCAAGTGCGTCATAACTGGTGTAAAAAGTGTCTGCCTGTAATTTAGTGTTCTGTCGCTCTGGTCTGGCTCAACACGTGCTTGAAGGTTTCACTTTCCGGATATCCGATGAAGTTGTTTGGAGGAACAAGTTTCTCGGAAACGATTTACTGCCCCTTTTGCCAAACTAGAGAGAACTTGTCTTGGCTGAACAAGGGCTCTTTAGTTGTTTTGAAGAATCTCCCGCCCTCTTCTCGCTGAAAACCGATTTTTGGCTTAAGAGAGGTGGTTTGTGGCACCACGCGTATTGGGTTTTGAAGAACTTGTGCAACAATTTTCTTTCGACCTCTGGTTAATGGACATGCCCTCTGAGGCAATTACACCAGAAATCCTTTTCCACTTTCACGCTGGGTTTCTCTGTCTCTGCTGTCAGTATCACGATTACAGAGTTCTTTGGCGTAATGACTGCGATGGATGCAAATAGGTTAGCCGACTACGCCTGGACATCTGCAAGGGGTCAACAACTTCCCCTCTATCTCTCAGAAGAATAGACTGCAAACTTGTCGGCATCCTTTAAGTCTAACAAGGTTTTTCTTAATATTGAATGCGTTAGGCATGACGCGTGAGTGATACTAGTGCCTGTCCTGCCCGTGGAGAGAACGACGATTCAGCGGAGCACTTCTTCTTAAGTTGCCTTAGGTGAGCTCGTATCGGGTGGCGGATCTTTACGGCTGACATGGTGAGTGCCAAATAGCTGAGCTCTTCTTCACTGAGGCTCCTTGTCATCTTTCTTCGAAAGACGGAAAAAACTCAATACGGTGTCTGTAAGGTGTCTGCATGCGGTAGTATAATAAATCAGTAGCTTTGTCTGAGGATAGTAGAAACCTAAAAATTGTCTATTGGATAGTAGAAACCTAAAAAAAAGACCGTCAAGTATGAAGTCATACGCGGAGCGGTCCGTTGGCTTTTTTTTTGAAGGCTTAGCGTAAAACTAACGCTTAGTTTGCATATAAAATGGTGTTAAGTAAATTTGCGACTTTGTTTTTCTTTTCTTTTAACGGCGATTTCGGACTTTATGACATTTTTTCAAACGCAACTCGATAAGTCTTTTATTTCGCTAATATTTATAATATTTACAGAATATTTCAAGTGCACTTTTTAAAAAGATATGTGTACTACTGTACTTATTTTAACCGAATTTGAAATTAAGGTACTCACATTTTAATTAAAACGCAGGGTGACAATAAATTTTTTTGATTTGTTTTTGGTAAAATAAAACTAAAAAAACGACAAAAGGGTTTTTTGTTTACAAGTTTTTTTTTATATATTATGCTTTCTAGTTTAGTGTTTTGTGCTCATGTAAAATTAACTAGATAAGATAGAAACAACTTAGAAGTTATAGGCATTTTTTAGCACTACCATTTTAGTAAATCACTTAAATGAATTTAAGCTTATCTCAAAAACCACGCAATATTTAAGCTCCTCAATATTTTTCTTTCCAACCTCAAAAAATTGTCAATTTCGCATATTTTTTTCACAACAGTATATGTAACCGTTATCGAGATAGTGCGGGGGACACGCGTTTTTTTAGCTTTTTTTCCGCATTTCGTTGATTTAAAATCCGTAAAACGTCTATTCAGAAGCTTTTGTTGAATACCATTATATTTTTTTTTTTGATTTTATACATATACTTCGCGCTGGCAGCGGTTATTTTTTTTAATACTCAGAGCACAGGTTTTTTAGTAATCGGCTATAAAAGCGAGTTTTTTAATTTGTTTTTCAAGCCGTTTCAGTAAATTTTAAGTTAGAAACGCCATTTTTGAAAAATCTTAACAGTTTTAGAATTGACTTCATACGTTTTATATAAGAACCAAATTTCATTATAATCGGTAATGATTCCCCACCGTTAAGATTCCATAATATTTTGAAAAATAATTTTTGAAATGTTTTTGAAGTTTTCGAGCTAAATCTCAGAATCTGCTAAATATTCGAAAATTTTTATAGTTTTCCCGAAAATTGAAAACAATTCTTGATGTGTGTGTAATTTTTTGCAAACCATTTTGCCGATGGTACATCGAAGATAGTGGTGGGGACAAATTTTTTTAACGATTTATTTTTCGAAAATACGCCGAAACTACAGTTTTTAAACCGTTTAACCATAATTTTATTCTAGCCCTTGCTAAGTCTTTGGCCGTTTTATTTGTAAGCACAATATCGCTTTTTAGATAAAGCGATGAAAAAGTTATGACCTTAAGCACGTTGAAAATGGGTATCTATTTTCCATTAATTATTCAAAAACTTTTCCATATTTAGAGAAAATTTTATTTTATTATGAAAATCCAATTTTTTTTAGCACATGTTTCAATTTTCTTCTTTCTGGCTGTAAAAGTTTTTAAAATAAGGCCAACACACTTTTTGTCTTCTTTACCATCAATATTCAAACTGTAATTTAGCCGTTAGGCGTGTATATAAAAAATTGCCCTTGTATGCGTTCTCATATTTTCACTGACTTTATAAATGTACCAAATTTCATCTTTTTACGACTAACCGTTCAAAAGTTTCAGGTGCGGACGTACAGACGGACAACGGAGTGATACCATAAGATTTGCTTGTGCCATTTTTGGATGAACCGCTAAAAATGTAAAAAACCAGTGAGTAAGTGCTACAGTGTGTACGCAGAAGTTACAGTCAGTAAAACGGAACGTTGAATACCCCGTCCTATCCCACATTGTAAAATGCTGATGGCATTGTTATTTTTTGACATTTTATAAGTTATTCAAACCTCGAAAAGGGGCTTGGTCCAATCGCCCCTAATTACAAACTATCAATTATAAGATATTTCCACAGATAATTCCAATTTACGCTTAAATGTACGTTAAAATGCAATTTTTTGGAAAACGGACCCCTTAAAAGGGGGCGTGACTAAAAACTTTATATGAAAGAAATCTGGACTGAAGTCTCGTTTCCTAACGTGCCACTTTTTTGGACTTATGCTTTCTTAAATTAGGCTCAAGGTGAGTCGAAATTACGTTTTTCTGGAACATTTTAGGGTTTTCTTTAATTCTGCCTCCAAATGGCGTGGACTTGTATAGACAAAATATGGAACTAAGCCTTTTCTATACAATTTTTTTTCAATTTCGAGCAAAAATATTGAGTAAAATGCATTTGAAAATTAACCCTTAAAATAGATGCCACGCCCACTAAGGAGGTTTACCAATAAAATTTGTCTTTTTTGTGCCTAATATTTATTAGCAGATGTTAAATGTCAAATTTCAGCCTTTTAGAACGTCTTACAGTTTTGAAAACTCTGGAGGAAAACTCGGATTTCAAAATTTTTTACACTTGTACTACTTCGCATGACGTGGACCTTACGTACGAAGTTTCAGCACCCTAGCTCAAAGTTTGAGGCCTAAAAACATGTGACATACAGACGGACGCACGGACGGACGGACGGACGGACGGACATGGCTCATTCGATTCAGAACTCGGTCTCGATCATATGCCCTTAAGGTCTTGGGGGTCCAACATTATTATTTCACCGTGTTACAAACTATGTGACAAACTTAATATACCTCCTATCCTATGGGATGGGGTATAATTAATAAAAAATTATGTAACAAAAGTTCTAGATATTAGCATTTTCTATATTTTTCGTATATATTATATATATCCCCGCCAATGTATGCAACCACCTAGCGTTAAGCATTCAGCAGTAATACTCTTACATCCCGCCCACTTTTTTGAAGCGTGGCATGTTTAGTTTTGGTAGGGTCGGGTATTTTGCAATCCGTCGTAGACGGACTGAAGCTTTTGCATACACACTGTTGCACTTACCCACTTGTTCTAATATAGTTCACAAATATCCCATAAAATTCCACTTAACTAGGTTTGACTGTTGTAAGTGTAAGTGTAAGCCGTTTAACCATTGAGAGTAACATTCACGAAGCGATATAAGTTACAGGATAGACTCCTGTAAAAAAGCTTATATGTTACCGGAAGATAATCTTGGCTGTCTGTAACGCCAAGAGTCTTAAGCGACTCAAGCTTTGATCAAAATCCAAGCACGTCTGATAAATATGTTTGATCTCAGAGTGGCAGCTTATTTTCCAATAACCGATTTCCAGGTGTTTCTGTTTTGAAATGAGCAGCTTGCTGGTCGACGTCTGTTGTCCTGATTAGGTTTAGTCTAATGGTAAGGTGCACTCTGTCCATCAAAACATAAAGAATGGTAGCCCATCGGCTTGGTGTGAGGGGTGTGAAATGTCTCCCTCAGTCTGGCTTGACGCATAATTAAACTGTACAAGCGAGAGTGGGGATACTTCAAAAGCCCGCCCACGGTTGCCCAAATACCCATGCCGGGGCTAAGCTCATTGGGAGATCGAGTTGCAGTCTTGATTGTTCAGCGAACGATTTTGAATAGTGAGAGGAAGTTTATTCTGCTTTTGGTAGAGAACCAAACATGAGCTCTTTCCTCCTCATGGGTGATTTAAATGCTGATTTGGGTGAGATAAGTTTGGAAGAGCTCTGTTTAAGGCACTGTGACCCAGGTATAGTACAAGGAACGAAGAAAAGGTGCTTGAATTTTGTTTCGCTTCTGGCTTGTCCTCTTTCCATATCTAATTACCTAAATGAAAGCGGAACTGTAGCGGAGTTTACGCGTGAGATCACTAATAAGTTTCTTTTCGTCAGTTTATTTGTGCTCCATGCGTTTAAAACAACGCTTATGAGGTTAAGGGACTGAGCTAAAAATTTATCACCACACCGTCCCCTAACTTAAAGACGAACATATATTTTTTATGAAGGGTTCCTGTTTCCCTAGATTGCAAAAAGCAATGCTCGCTTTAGCCGGCGAAGTCTCAATTATTCCTCCAGTGTCCAGTATGATACTACTGGGCATCCTTTCTTTCTCATGTGAAATTATTGAAGAAGTTAACCCTCTCTCAAGCAGGTTCTGAGTGGGATTTAAAGAAAGCTTTTGAATCTTTTATATATTATATGCAGCAAAAAGTGTCTCCTCTTTTATAACTAAAACACTTCTCTTTTTACTTAAAATACTGGAATTATATTTTTTATATCGATATCCTTAGCACAATATTCAAACCCAATTCCTATATTCTGAATACAATGTTAACTGTTTTATATTCAAGCGAACACAGCAATTGCATTATTGATAGGTTAAGGATATGTATATGTACGCACCATATTCCCCAGGTATTCTCATTTCACAAGAAATTACCTCCAATGTGACAGATTGCATTTGTTGCCAATGCCAAATACGGTGCAACGATGATACACATCTAGGGAGGACCATAAATCCAAACAAATGCACTGATCCATCTGATCATCCATATGCTGCCGCGACGAGCGATGTACCGGTTTTTCCCAGCAATATTCCTAGAACATGGCGTTTAACATTCAACGGACAAATTTCTCGCCGCACACAAAGGTGAATCATTTGCTACACTGGACATCCAGGTATTCATATATCGATGACCATAAAATCCTTCATTCTATAACCTGTGTCAACAGAGGAGCATAAAAGAAAAGAATAAAACACGACAGGTTGGAATATCAATTTTAAAATAACTTATACATATATGAGATTTAACTTCACCACCCATTACCATATAGATATGTTATACAGTATCTATATGGATAGACTATAGGGTGGCTAAGCCAAGCCCTGCCCATGGCTGCTTTTATCCTTTGGACGATAAAAATTTGCATTTTCCATTTCGTCCGAATAGTGAAACTTCATCGCATTCATTTCGATGTGCTGCATTTATGCGATGTGATGAGCACGTATGCATGTTTCGCATAGGACAGCAACTATAAATAAAGTATAAAACTTGGAATAAAAAGGACACAAAAACTTAAGATATTGTAATGTCGAGAAAGACGGGCTCTTTGATGTAGTGATCGTTAGGAATGTTCCACTACGTCACATCACATGAGATTTAAAATTTATGGAATCACGTGACAGCGAGGTAGTGGCTTTTTCCCACGTCTTTTTCTAAGCCCGTTCAAATTTAATTTTCAAATCCGGATATGAACGTTTTAAAATCCTTCATAGGGGAGATCGGACTATGTACAAACAGCAACATTTTTCACGGTTTCACCATGTTGAGCTTCAACTTGGAAATGGATAAACGGCAACCTGCAAATACAAAATAACGAAAATAGCATTAATACAGTTCTTAATAAAATACATATTTTTAAATTTTTTTAGCCTAAGTGCGAAGAGCATTACCTTCCCTTCTGTGGAGGCGATATCTCAAATGGAGTTTTGGCAATGAGGAAAAGGAGCTGGCGATATCTTGCGATTTCAGCCTTTCGACATCAAACTTCTAACCGTATCTTTGATTGATTTATCTTTCTCCTCTTGCGCTCATTTTAGACAACCTAACCTACCCAAATAAATGAACGCTATAAAAGCGTAAGGCAATTGTTTTGTTACGTTTACTTATTATTCCCTATTCCACAGGAATGGAGTATATTAAGTTTGATACAGGCGAAAATGTAACAGAGAAATAATGACGATAGACCCCCAAGACCTTAAGGGCATATGATCGAGACCGAATTCTGAGTCGAATGAGACATGTCCGTCCGTCTGTCCATCCCAATTTTTCCATCAATTTTTAGGCCTTAAATTTTGAACTAGGAAGCTGAAATTTTGTACGTAAGCTCTTTGTCATCCGAAGCAATACTAGTGTTAAAAATAAATAAATAAATAGAGTGGCGCAACAGCTCGAGGTGTTCAACTTCTCAACAATGTATGCTGGTGTGTTAATTTCTTACAAATTTTTGCCGAATAATTAATTAATTAATTTCCTACAAATTTTTGCTGGACCTACAATTTTTTGCCGAATCCTAACGGCACTTTGAAAAGTTTTTCAAGACAAATGATACTCTCGGAGGGCTTGTCAGACCCTCGCGGAGGTGGGGGCCGTGAAAAAGAGCACGTCCTTTTTTTCAAGTGTCGATGGCAGAAATCGAGCGCAGACCTCCGGCGTAGTACGCACACACACTAACCACTACGCAACGGCACCCCACGAGTAATAATACAAGTGTTAACATTTTTTAAATCCGCCCACAGACACGCCCACAATCGGTCTAAATGTGCAACAACCTCCGGTGCTTACAAGACTGTCGGACGTCGCGAAAATATCGACAAAATCTTAAGTTCTACATCTGGTTCATATAAATTTTTGGGCCACGCCCACATTTAGATAGAGAATTCAAGAAAAACCTATAAGTTTCCAGAAAAATATGGATTTCGACTGCTTTTTAGCTTTAATAAGTATTGAATAAGAAATAAAACTTACCACATAAAGAACACCGGATACTATTTCACATTTCGTTCATACAAAGTTTTTGGCCACGACCATCTGTAGAGGTCAATTTCACAAAATTATCTAATTTGAACCAAAAAATTACAGTTTTGCGAACATTTTAGCCGCAAACGTGGATATTTCTATGCTAATATTGATTTTCGGTTAAAGGGGTTGGATATGCCACGCCCTTTTTTTAAAAACAAAAGTGAACAAAAACTCAATAGGAAGGATTTTTTTAATTTAAAATGATGTATAAACGGTAACGGGACGGGGATAGAAAACAAGAAAATAAACGAATGGAAAGGAGAAAAGGAATGGAAAGGAAAAAAGGAATGGAAAGGAGAATAGGAACGAAAAGGAGAATAGGAATAGGAATACGGTATACCGAGGTCCGTTACAGACGGACCGAAGCTATTACATACGCACTGTTGCACTTGCTCACTGATTTCTACTACGTTTGGGGCTTATGGTTTGTGTCTTAAGTTATTTTTTCAGCTGTCTCAAAAGTAGGTAGTTTATACTAATTCATGAAAATTTTATAATTTTGTTATAAGAAGTTGATCGATTTTATTTTGTACAAATTTTATATACAATTTCCCATCAAATTATCTGTAAACATAAACTCGGAATTAAAAAATTTATATTATTAAAAAGATGACCGAACGTTGCTTATTTTGCGAACCGGCCCAACAATATAATATTTGTAGAATTGTTAATTGTTGTAATTTTTCACTTTTCAATATTGAATAAAATTAATTTGGAGAAATATTTTGAAAAGACAAATTTCCCTTAAAAAAATAGGCGGGGTTTAATTTTCTTTGTAATACAAATGGACTCAAGGCTCAACTTGTGGAGATATGGTTTGTCTTCACCGGGCACTAATTGGAATCTTTGTCTCCACCGAAAACATAAAACGGATTAGAGGGAGACGATTAAAAATAAATCGCAAATTGGCTCCACCGGAAAATATAGGATTCATTAGACACGACCCGAAAAAAGATTTCCGTTGTGAAAATCCCAATAGAAAACGCAATTGTGAACAGGGTGAATGGGATTAATGAAAGGATCTATTTTAAAGCGCTTGCCGAGAGGATTTTAATTTGTATCATACATCGCTTTATTTGTAAGAAGATTTAGTGAAGATTTATATTTATCGCGGATAAGTGCCCGGTGGAGACATGGTTGTAAATTAAGACTAGTGCTTACATAACAATTGATTTCTTCAATTCAGAGCAAGTTTTCAGAGTGCTCTACTCACTGGAACTGGACCCTAAAGCAATTGATGATATTATTTCAAATTTTTTCATTACAGTGACTATTATTTATTAATTATTAATTTAATTATTAATATTTATTAATTATTTTCTATGAATTTAACGTTCAATTCCCAACGACAAAGACAACCAATTTTCAAGGATAATGAAAACAATATAATTATTCCCACAGTGACTTTTTCCAGACGAGTACACCAAGAAGATCTGAACTGGTAAGGTTAACCTTCAATCGATATGATGCAACGCCTCGTTAATGGAATTCGAAAATTTCCCCTTTTCACATTCATGATATGGAATCGCTTACGGACTCTTGTTCTTGAATTTTAAAAAGCCAAATAAATACGCTTCGTTGCTTTATATTCCAATTGATATTCCATGATGCAGAATGACGACAACGAAGAAGTAAAAAGAAATCCAATTGACGAACGTGGGCATACTTTCTGACAGCACCTGATGAATCATAAGTTTTATGCGATATGTGTGTTAGGTTCAAAGAGGTACTCGAACAAGACACCTGAAAATTGAATGGATTGACGAATAAATCAGGCCAATTTCAGGGGGATTGAAGGAAATTCATCAATAGTGAAATATAATTGGAACATTATTATTTCTCTTGAGAGAAGATAAAGGAACTGCGTATAAGGACCCGTTTACACAAAAGGAAACCTTCAATTTATACTAAAACTGTGTTCCGATTAAATCTGAAAACAGTTTTTTTTAATAAATTGATTGGTTGATTGATTTATCCATGACCCAATTTTAATGTATGTTTTTGGGGCTTTCGTTAGAGCCAGATAATGAAAACTCTTAGTGATAAAATCAGCTAAGAGTTTTGAAGAAAGACATAAGTTCACTGCATTTGTATAGTAGTTTAATATTCCAAAGTTCTTAGCAAAAGCTTTCCTTTTGGAAAACTTTTTCGAAGTCTTTATCACAACGAAAAATAATATTCACTCACCACTGTAAGAACAAGCTATGCCTATGAGCCAAGCCCAAGGACATCCAGAGATGGGAGTGATGCATAAGTTTGCCAATGAAATTTTTTTATAGCATTAGCATTACGGCAAGTAATGCCAATGAAATAAGGTGCATTACTATTGAAAAATTGAATGCTAATTTGATTTTTTTATAAGCACTGAACAATTTTCTATGGTATAAATTTCCAATAGAAATTGTCAATGTCAATGAAAAGTGTGGAAAAAATTTAGCTTACAATTAGGTAAAAACCATGTAAGTTACACGACTTTTAATAACAGAGTGGTGTTTTGCATTTAAGGCAGCATTTTTTTATTGGAGTTCCTCTCCGAAAAATGACATGAATCACCTTTTTAGAGGATTCTCTAGCTCCAACCCAATTCCTCCGAAATTCCTTGGGTTCATTGGAGTTTTTCGCCTGGAATTGCGGAAAATTTTAATGCTTCACCTGTATAACAGAATCTTCCAGCTTCTTCCCATTTTCTCCAGAATTCCTTTGGTTCAATAGTGTTCCTCGTCTGGTGGGAATAGTTTTTGACTGGATCAAATTAAAAAAAAAAACACTTTGCTTAAGATGGTCTAAACGTACTGGTTGGGCTTAGCAAGTTGGGTGGACTCAGAGAATCGTTTCGTTTTTTTTTCGAAAAAGAACAAAAAAGTAAGGACACATAAAGAGAATAGCCACTGTGAAGTGGCGACAAGACATGCAGGAGTCGCTGAACACACCCATCGATTCACTTTATGAACACACCTAACTGTCATTCCAGTCAGCTGACAGCAAACTGATGTTCGAAATTCGAATAAAGAAAGTGCTGAATTTGTATATTAATGATGACAGGCTCGGACGTCGGACGAGACAGTAATATTCGAAACGTTGACTTGTGAAAATCGAGAGGAAAGTATAAACCAATTGAATTTAAATATAGTGTTGAATTCTAGGTAGTGAAGTTGAATTCTAAGTAGTGAAACCCGAGTTTTCGCATACATTTTCCTGCTTTCGTAGTTTTGAATTTTTGGTAGGTTTTGATGAGTTTTCCTTGCAATGGTAAGATTTCATAAACACAGACTGATTCTTTCTGTCAAAACAAAATTGAGTTCATATTTGTTTCTCGAAAATGGTGAAAAGAAAAAAGCGCTTTTTAATTTCTGTTTGTTTGTGGCAAGTATTTTGTGTAAAAATCAAAATGCAAAATAAAATGCCCTTTTTTACCTCCATCCCATAGGATAGGAGGTATATTAAGTTTGTCACATAGTTTGTAACATGGTGAAATAATATTCATAGACCCCCAAGACATTACGGGCATATGAACGAGACTGAATTCTGAATTGAATAAGCCATGTCGGGCCGTCCGTCTGTATGTCACTTGTTTTTAGGCCTTAAAGTTTGAGCTCGGGTGCTGAAATTTCGTACGTAAGGTCCACGTCATACGGTCATACGAAGCAGTACAAGTGTAAAAATTTTTGAAATCCTTTAGGCCTTTAATTTTGAGCTAGGGTGCTGAAACTCCGTACGTAAGGTCCACGTCATACGAAGCAGTACAAGTGTAAAAATTTTTTCTAAATGTGCAACTTCCTCCAGAGATTTCAAAACTGTAAGACCTTCTAAAAGTCTGAAATTTGACATTTAGCATCTCTTAATTAGTGTAAGACACAAAAAAGAAGAATATAATTGGTAAGCCTCCTCCAGTGGGCGTGGCATCTATTTTAAGGGTAAATTTTCAAATACAGTTTACTCAATATTTTATGTAGAAAACGCTTAGTTCTACATTTTTTTCATACAAGACTTTGGGCCACGCCCACATTTGGAGGCAGAATTGAAGAAAAACCTGAAATTTTCCAGAAAAAACGTGGCCTTGAGCCTAATTTCAGAAAGCATGAAACAAAAAGAGTAGCAGGTTAGGTAAACTAGACTTTAGTCCAGATTTCGTTCCCATAAAGTTTTTAGCCGCGCCCCCTTTAAGGGGGTCCATTTTTCAAAAATATTGAAATTGAACCAAAGAATTGCATTTATACGTTTTTAACGTACATTTAAGCGTAACTTGGAAATATCTCATAATTGATAGTTTGTAGTTAGGGCAATGAGAGCTAACTACATTATCCTAATTATGGTTTTAAAACATTCGAGTTACATTTCCTTGTTTACAAACACCAGTTAACAATTTTGCGATTAGTGTCAAAGTGACTGAAATGTCAACCAAACCATGGTCGTGTTCAGTGTGAATGGCTCAATGAGTTTTCGTTTAAGTTTGTTTTTTTGATAAATAAAGTGTTTCATTGTGTATAATTGTTAATATGAATATTTCATTGGTGTCAGAAATTCGGGATACAACTTTAAATAGTGCGGGTATATTCTACATGAGAAATTACCGGCACTGTACAGTGTATCAAACAAAAATAGCGTCGGTGACTAATACGGTTTATTTTTGTGGTAAAATATTCGGGAGATTTATGCGTCGGAGACTTGCACAGATTAGATTATGGAATTTTCTAGTTACATTCAACTAGTTGTGTTTTTCAGTGCTGTTATTAGGTGTCCGTGTAAATTCTAAAGCGAATTTTCTAGAACATTTATCAAAGACAGACTGATATTGTCATGGAAATCGGATTTCGATGTTAAAGAAAAAGAGCAAGGAAGCACAGTAGGTACTGCCGATGAAATGCCCGCGTTCATGAAGTTGCTTTTGAAAAAATTCGAAAGTGGTCAGAAAGAACAGAATAATGCTCTCGAAGAACAAAAGAACTTTCTCGAACGCAAGTTTGATAAACGAAAGATCTCTTTTGGAGAACCAATCGGAGGCAAGTTCGATGAGCAGAAGAACTGTTTAGAGAAGCAACTAAGTGAACTAAGAGATGCTTTTGAACGTAAATTAGATGCCCAAAATATAAGCTTTTATGGGAAGTTCCAATCAATGGAAAAAAAAAATAGAAAACTTAGAAGAAAAGTTTGGCAAGCAGATTGAAAGTGTAGAGCAGCAGTCTAAGTATCTGGCTAAAAACTTGGAAACGTAAGGAAGCAGAGGGTTCGGGAATATTTCAACGAAAGCCGATTTATTAGAGACAATTTGAAGCTGCAGGTGTTGCCAGATCGGGGAGAATTCCCCTTTTCGTGGGGGAAATCAGTTCAAAAATTGTGGAAAGGGGAAAAGAACAATCTTTAGTTTGGTCTGGGGAGAACAACAAAGGATTTAAATAGCTGTTTTAGACTTTTAGTCACTTCAGCAAGAAAAGTTAATAAAACTTAAGGATTTTGAAGGAATACTAACCGACTTCGGAATAGAAAAAAATCTAGGTATTGGTTGCATCTTTCGTAGCCGCTTTTAAGTAAATTTATTTAGTAAAACTATGTAATGTTAAACTATTTACATATAATTTATATGATCAAGCTAAAAAACAGGAAATAAAGAAATCTTGAATTTGAATCCATCAAATCAATATTTCTCCCTTTTTAATAACAGTAGGTATACAAATAATACATAAAAAAAAATTAAAGTTTTTAAAACTCAAACAGCATATTCTTGCTTATTTTCGATAATGAGGCTACCACTTAAATTCGGCCAGCATGTTTGAAGTGGGACATAATTTGAAAAAAACGATTGAGAATTTTACATTTTTACGTATTTTTACTATTAAAGAATTTTGTGGGGAATTTTGATGTCAAAAGGGGAAAATTAAGTTCAGTGATGGGGCATTTCCACCAAAGTAGCTGTCAACACTAGTACAGCGTTGACAAACAACTGGAAATCGATTGAAATAAATCGATTGCTCTCCCACTCGCGCTCAGAGGAGCAGCTGCTGAATTGCTGAAAACCATCCCTGAAGAATAACAAAATTATTATGATTTCACGGTGAAGGCCATCGAGATGAGGTTTGGTGACGACCACACGCAGCAAGTTTACCCGGTTCAGTTGCGCCGAAGAGTTCAGACAAGGGCGAGACACGTCAACAGTTGCAAGCCGACATCGAGCAATTGGTGAATTTGTTCTATCCTAACACCAGCAGGGTAATTTTAATCGAGTTGGCAACCGATTCGTTTATACGAATTCCATTGCGGATCGAAAGTAA
The DNA here is from genome assembly GCA_947623515.1 of Neoascia interrupta. Lineage (NCBI taxonomy): Eukaryota > Metazoa > Arthropoda > Insecta > Diptera > Syrphidae > Neoascia > Neoascia interrupta. The sequence continues at coordinate 152,599,648 of OX392462.1, forward strand.
CCTGCCATTCTAGAAATGGCTGTAAGAATGGCAGGTCATCATATTCATCAGGAAAATGGCTACGCTAGAGTGATCATGTCCACGCATTGACATCGAAAGGCGAAACACCATTCGATGCTAGAATTATAACAAGCTGTAACATTTACAGCGACAGTGCTAGAATCACTGTGCTAGAATGATGATGTGCAGAAGTTAGTTGACGAAATCGACGCCCCGAGGACCATCATCCAAGTTTTGCAAACATAGCGCTGAAACAAGAGTCCGAAAATCCACAATGATCCACAAAATAAAGCAAAGCAGCTTGACATTAAGAGGCAGACGATGTTAGTTTAGTTAATAAGAAAAAACAGCAAGCTATTCTCCATAGTGGTTCCGTAGGGGCGTATTTAGATTAGCTGGGAATTGTAAGCTAGGTTTGTAATTAGATCACACCTTACCCAGAAGACGAGTGAAGTTTAAAAAAGTTGCACTTATTCTAACATAAACCAATAATGCTTGTAAAGACCAAGCAAATATCCTCAAACCTTACAATACCTACACTGAGACTCACTTCCCGGGAAACCAGACCATCACGTGCTCTTCAGTGGTCGGAAATGGAGGCCACTGTTGAATCAATGAACACAACGCGGCTAAATTGGTATATTACATCCAGAGTGATGACCCAATTATCCAATATGCAATTACAACTTTTGATAAATAAATTGGGAGATGTTTCGAGCACGGTGATATTCGAGCTGTTGAGGAAACAACACACAAACTGTGTGAAAGCGAGGCAATATCGCGAGTTCGGTACAAACTTCAAGGGCCTGCTTGGCTATTGCAGTAGAAAATTGGTGGTTTCACAATGGAGACGGTTTAGGTTTTTTACCCTTTCAATTGAACTGATGCTCCAAGGACTGCGATAGGCCATTAGCCGTCCTATGTTGTGTAGTTTTTTCCACTACAGCCCTGTTAAACAATAAGTAGCCCAAAAATTAAAAGAGAGAGTTTAACTTCATTTACTCAAAGCTAGGTTATCAGCTCATATGCCCATTGGATTACATTTCTGCCATCACACCTCGCATACCTCAATAGGAGTCAACATTACACATAATGTTTAGCCGGTAAACATACAGGCTCAAAACTATTGTCACAGAATCTCTTCGTCAGATTTGGCTGAAATCATATGGCTTGGTGTTGGTATCACTGATCAATATTTGCCATAACAGTGCCAAAGTCTCCGATGACGCAACGCTCATCGACTGATGCCTGCAGCCGATAGGGCATCATGTTTGCTGCAATGACAGCATGAAGCGCGCACTTTCGCAATTTGTTCAAAGCTGAAGATGGCTTCATCTGTCTATTGGTTTGGTCTAAAGCCAGCTGCACAAGCCACATGCGTATGCCTGCAATACCAATCGATATGAGGCAGGCTCTTATACCAAGAATTGTGATTTCATGAAGCTTATTAATGGATTTCAAAGACCATTTTAAGAGTAAACCATTCTTGATATTAGACAGACGCAGCAGGCGAGGCTTTTATTTAAAAAAAAAAAGTTTATATAAACTACAACGCGGCACATGGCAACGATTTGTCCATTGCTCGCGGTGCATTCAAAAGGTGGTCGTATCGTTTTGTCGATATGGGAGATGTAAGCCTCTTTGCTTTTTGCGGTAATGGCAAAGCATTGAAATAATTCAACAATTTTATCACGTACTAAAATTATTTAATTTTTAATTAAAGCATCTCGCTGGGATTACAGTGTACTCAATTTAAGACGCAAGCAAGGGAGACAGCGCTGTCATATTATATGACTCGTGTCGGAATTGCGCTTTTTGACTGCGATTATCAAATGCCAGATAATTAGTTCAGCACTTATTAGGGCCTGGATGAAATTCGAGTTGCTCTCCAAATTCTGCCCAAATGCCATATTTTACATTGCATATTTCGCATAGAAAAACCAGACAAAGATGTTCGATATATGTTTTCCAGAGTTTGATCTGGGATTAACTTACAAAGTCAATCGAAATTGACTAAAAGACTTATTTTTGGGTTGATTTTATCGCACTAAAAAAACTAGCTTTTAATGTACCTTCATCAGCTTTTTAGGGCAAGTATTAAATGTGCTCATTGGCTTAAATTGATAAGATAGTTTTTGCTCTTGATTTGGCTTATTTTAAAGCATTTAGACACCGTTTGACTCCAACTTTTACTCAAAGCATCTTTAAAAAAATTGAATTTTATTTCGAGACAACCTTACCTATACGAAATACGTTTAACAGTCGAAATAGAAAAGGAAAAAAAAACTTACCCTGGGAGTGGAATTTCCTCTCGAAAATTGAACTTCAATTTGCCGTAATGAAATTTTCAAAGTCTAATGAAATCAAATGCGATAAAATTGTAGGGTAGATTTGAGAACACGAGAAAGAAGTATTTAAATGGAAGCAAAAATAACTGTCTGGACAACATCCCAGGAGCGGAAAGCGTCCTTCCCCATCGTTCCACGCCACCCTGCAGATAGGAAAGCATTGGAGAAACACTCTACTTTTAAATGAGATTTCGTTATTGTCTGGCAGCAGCATTCAATTCGGTTGGAGCATGAATTGAATTAAACAAATTTTTGCAACGACCAAATGCATCTATCTATATTCTCCGTAAAAATGTATCATATACTTCGTAAAAAAATTTTCTAGTCCAGAAACCATGTTTCACAAGAAGTATGGGAAACATAGAAACAAGTTAATTGTCATCAATTTCCTAAAACGAATTTTTTAGATTCGAAGAAAAAAAGAAACTGTGGGAATCAGACGCAACGCCGACTAGAAAGATTGATGCAACCGGTCTTGTTGGTTTTGGTCGGCCTCGGACTTTGTTCACGTTGGTATCCAACATAATGTATAAAATGGCGAGGGGTCGCTTATCTGCCACCTAGGGAGGCGCAACCCAGAACGGACTTTATCCGACGGGTCAACAAAAAAGGATCGGCTTATCGTCAAGTTGGAATACTAGGGGCCTCATTATCGAAGAAAGAAAATTATCCGTTGTCTTGTCCGTGCAAAGTTTTGAAATATTATTAAATGTTATTATAATTTTATTATTAATTATTTAAACTTTATTTCTTGCATTTAAAAACTGTTGGTACAATGGCTTAACAATATACAAGAAAAACTGGAAACTAGTTAGAGTTTTTAACAACAAACTGATTTAAGTGAAATCTATTGTCAAGAGAGAAGAAGGCGAAAGGACCTGTCAAATAGGATTTTATGTACAAAATAAAAAACAAAACTGTTAAAAAACTTCTCCGTTTTGTTGCAAACGGATCCGGTTTGCAACAAAACGGAGATTTGTTGCAAACCGGATCCGTCAACATCTCCGGTCCACAACATCCAACAACATCTCTCCGGTTGAAGAGATAGAGAGATGTAACAACAGGAATGAGGTTAGAAAGTTTTACCAAAGGATCAAAAGGTCCTGCCAAGGGTATAAACTTCGAACTGAAGCCTGTATGGACCATCAAGGGAACATCGTTGTAGAATCGCAGTCGGTGCTGAGGATTTGGAAAGACCACTTCTGCAGACTGTATAACGGCGAGGACGATCCAAATTCCGCTGTCAGGCAGAACGAACCATTCAACCCGGGCGAAGACATTACCGAAGAAGCATGCGAACGATACCGCCCACCCGACCTGGAGGAGGTGAAAGTAGCTGTGTCTAAGCTCAAGTGCAACAAAGCAGCTGGAGCAGACGGCCTAGCTGCCGAACTTTTTAAATCCGCTGGCGATGAGCTGGTTAGGAGCATGCACCAGCTCATCTGCAAGATATGGTCGGAAGAAAGCATGCCCGACGAATGGAACCTCAGCATTGTTTGCCCGATCCTGAAGAAAGGAGACCCTCTGAGTTGTGCCAACTATAGAGGCATAAGTCTTCTTAACATCGCATACAAGATCTTTTCTGCTGTACTGTGTGAACGCCTGAAGCCGTTTGTCAACAATCTGATAGGCACATATCAGTGTGGCCTTAAGCCAGGGAAGTCCACCATCGATCAAATATTCACACTGCGGCAGATCTTGGAGAAAACCCAGGAATTCCAAATCGATACACACCACCTCTTCATCGATTTCAAGGCCGCATATGACAGCATCTGTAGAGACAAGCTATATAGCGCAATGTCTAGTTCTGGCATCCCTGGCAAACTCGTCAGTCTGTGCAGGATGACGATGGAAAACTCACGCTGTTCCGTAAAGGTCGGCAAAGACCTCACCGACCCCTTTGATGTCAAAAAAGGATTTAGACAAGGCGACGCGCTGTCATGCGACTTCTTTAACATCATACTTGGGAGAATTGTGCAGAACTCTCGCGCCAACACCAGAGGTACAATCTTTCAAAAGTCCGTTCAACTACTCGCATACGCAGACGACATTGACATAATCGGTAGAACAAAGCGTGATGTCAGTGAAGCCTTCGTGAGTATTAGGACGGAAGCGGCGAATATGGGTTTAGCAGTCAATGAGGGCAAAACCAAATATATGCTGTAATCAAGAAAAGACACCCAACATCGACGTCTTGGACAAAACATTAGCATCGACAGCTATAATTTTGAGGTAGTTAGGGACTTTGTCTACCTGTGTTCCGCTATAAGTTCAGACAATGACACCAGCGCTGAAATCAAACGAAGGATAACTCTTGCCAATCGCTGTTTCTTTGGGCTAAGGAGGCAATTGAGTAGCAAAGCCCTCTCTCGAGCAACTAAAGTGTCCATGTATAAGACCCTCATCATCCCAGTCCTGCTTTACGGTGCAGAAGCATGAACCCTGTCAAAGGCGGATGAAAACACTTTAGGCTGCTTCGAGAGAAAAATTCTTCGGACGATTTACGGTCCCGTCTGCATAGATGGAGAGTGGAGGAGGAGATATAACATCGAACTGTACGGGCTGTACAGCTATACCGACCTAGCCAAAAGAGTCAAAACACAACGTCTACGATGGCTGGGTCATCTAGAGCGGATGGACACCAACGCACCGGCCCGGAAAATCTTCGAATCCACACCGCAGGGACGGCGCGGTAGAGGAGCACCGAGACTCAGGTGGCGCACGCAAGTGGAAGGGGACCTCAGCCAACTTCGCGTGCGAAACTGGGGACGGCTAGCTAGAGACAGAGCTGGCTGGCGAAGCTTGTGGCTGAGGCCCAGGTCCAGCCCGGACTGTAGCGCCACCTTAAGTAAGTAAGTTATGTTGCAAAATTACGATGGTGAACAGATGTCCTTAATTATTGAAACGACAGCACTATAATCACTTTACTACGCAAAAGAAAGACTTTTACAACACGTGCTTAGACAAAAAGTTCAAAAAGATTATCCTAAGCCCTCAAGCTAGCATTCTGAGGCCGTCTGTTCACGGACACCTGCAACTTCCAACGAATGTGGACAAAATCGACATTATGTGCCACCCTGTTTACGACTTAAGATTCAGCGGCAGCAACTGACTTTGACAATCAATTTAAATAAAACTTAAGACCTCATCATATTAGTGGGATTAATCTGATCTAAAAGTTAATTAATGACGACAATAAAAAACGACGTTTAAAACTGACAACGGACATTTATTTTATTGACTAAAAAAATAACAATTATGACAGTTAAATCTCTGCGCGACGCGTTTCAGAATTAAAATTCCATCTTCAGGCGCATAATCTTAAATGTCAAAATGCATCGAACATCGCTCAGGTTCTAAAAACGCCTGCGATGCCCCTAAAGGCTATGTCACTTTTTGTGTGCGTTTTAACGCTTTCTGTAAACATAGAAGGTGCCTGACATAAGACCGAGCGACATAAGGCCAAATTTTAAATTTGGTCTTAAGTCCCTTTGGGAAAGTGTCATAAAGCCAAATTCAGCCCTTTGGCATTGTGACACTTTTTTAAGGCGACATAAGCCCAATTTGCTTTAAGTCATATTGCTCTTTAGGAAAAGCAGGCAGGGGGGTTGTAGGGGGGCACCATGCACTCCATACATATTTCAATTTTGATACATAACATTTGGCCTTATGACACTTTAGTAATTTGGGCTTATGTCGCTTTATAAAGTGTCATATTAACAAATGATAAAATTTGCTCTTATGTCGCTTGGTCTTTTGTCACGGCACCACTAAGAATTGTTAACTTTTGCGGTGGCTTGTGTTCTCGTTGATTTGTTGCCATTTTCTATGATTTTTAGTCGTTTTCCAAATAGCATATTTTCAAGGCGGTTGTAAAGAAACATGAACGTAACGGGACAAAGCAAACTAGAACGCAGCTTTGCGACATAGCCTTAATAGACTTATCTAAGTAAACGATCCGAAAATCGTATAAGACTTGTTTATTTCTGGCTATTTTTGTGAAATCCCCGCATCGAACCTATTTAAAGCCACAAAAGTGAACGCAAACGTAGAAAAGCTAACGAAATCGAGCAAAAGTCTATTATGGTCGTGGCATCGGTACGAATTGTGTGTAATGCGACGATTTTGAAAGCCGACTTAGACTCATCTAAGTCTAATGTGGTGGGGCCTTTAGGGCTGAAAAAAACCGACTCAGTGCTACCAGAGTTGCCATAATGCTAAATTATATGGAAGCTTAAAAATCAATATTCTAAGTTTAACAAACAAATTTATACAAGGCTTTGTGCAAAGAAAGTGGTTATCCAATAAAAGAATAAACGAAAACTTAATAAGATTAAAAAAAATTTAATTTCTTATAAAAACAAGTATAAGCAAAGAATTAAGTCGGGGTTTTGTAATAAAAGGCTGAAAGACCATTATATTCATTTTGACCTCCTTTTTCGATTCGTAAGAAAGTTTACACTTTGAATAAGCTACATTCGCTTAGCTGACTTTTTAGTGCAGAGCTAAATTCGAGTTAAACCAAGATCTGTTATACCGGGACAAAGCAAATCTCGGATTAACGTAGCAATAGGTTTTTCAGTGCAGAGTTTATTTCGTCAATAAAGTTATCAAAATCTCCAAGCTGTCACTTTATATATATAAAAAAACAAGCAAGGAAGTTCGAGCCAAATTCTGCTCAAATGTCATTTTTTACAGAAATATGCTGGGCCACTTTCATTTTACACAAAAAAAAGCCAAGAAAAAAAGTTCCAACAATTATCCTCCCAAATTTGATCTGAAACTAACCTACCAAATACTGTGATATAAACCGAGATTAACCCTGGATAAAAATTTACTGCAAATCTCATTTATGAAGTCAGCGTCATTTAAGTCCCAAGCCTCCAATGACCTCAAACTATAAAACTGGCCCTAAGTGCTTCAAACTACAAAAATCTTAAATTTTTCTTAGGGTTGAAATTCGGGTCGTAAAATTCTTGTTGGGTCTCTTGTATTTGACCGACTTACGTACGAACTTCATTATAGTAGTAATTATAGCAGAGCAGATCTTTTTTGCACTCTCTTGTATGAATGATGGTTTTAAGTAGGTTGATCCAAAAAAAGCTAAAGTTAATAAATTAGCGGCTCAAAAAAGCTTTACATCATTTTCACCTCATTTTTTTACTATGATCTTGACGGTTTTCAATTCCAGCCCAAAAAAGAGTTCAAGAAATGTCCGCTGGATAACGTTGGCTCAAATTTAAACGCAAGAAGTGAAATCAATTTAGTTTAACCAGGCTAATAAATAGACAATAATGCCAAAAAATGCATTTGGAATTGTTTTTTGAATGCGTTTCGTTTTCTGTATAAAGTTGCAAGAGTTCACCTGTAACTTCTTTACACCAGATCATATTCGTCGTGCAACACCAAACCTTAAAGTTTATTGGCCCGAACTCATATAGGTGCCGTATGTCAATTATTTATTTTTGCCACGCCCTCATAAATTAAAGTGGGCGAAAAAACAATTGATTGTCATTTCTTTAGAATTATGAGAAAAAGTGTAAATAGCAAAAATAATTTCTGAAAAAAACAGGTTTTTCTTTAAAAAAAAAACCCTTAAAAGTGGGAGGAGCGCAAAATTTTGTTTGAAACAAACTTAGCAAATAATAAGTTTTATATTTTTCACATAATTTTTTTTCTATTTGGAGTAAATTTTTCGAGAAATCGGTGTTTAACGAATCTTACTTGTTAAAAGTGGTCATGGTAAATTCGGCGGTCCAATTTTTGCCTTAACAAAGGTTTCTTGCCAATAATGCTCTAGATTAAATTTTGAGTTCCAATGCCTTGTCTTACTTGACAAAAAGGCATTTTGAAAGAAAATGTGAATAAGATGTTGTCTAATAATTAAGCAAGTTGTAGGCGTGGCCGTTGGCGGATTTAACCAATTTTAATACTTTATTTGTGAATCAGAAGAAAAAATCCGTGCATCAATTTTCAGTACTCAAGCTTGATTTTGAAGACCTTTAACCTTCTCACATATAGACGGACGGAATAACCTGGCTTAATCAATAATAACGGTCAGTTTCGATCCAATCTCTAAAAGGTCTTAGGGGTGTACGGTGATTATTTCACTGTGTTAGAAACTTTGCATTAAAATTAATATACCCTGGGTCGGGTTAAAAATGCTTATATGGCCACCACTGCTAATATGGCACCACCACCTGGAGGGATGGTTTAAACAAATTTAAAGCTGACAAAAACTATCTTAATTGCCTCGATCACTTTATAAAGGTGGCTTAACCAACTGCATTCAAATAGTTGGATTTCGGGTTGAATGCAGGAAAGTAAAATTACAGTAAGAACAAGATGATAGATTTTCTTTAAAATTTATTGCAGTCGATATAAGCAAGGACATTATTAGAAACAAGAATCTACACGTGCTTCCTGGAAAAACTGCGTTGCAAAACCACCTGTTTATTCAAATGCAAAGAAAGAATAGCTGCTTTTTTAAACGCCAGTCGTGTCGGTCACTTCATCCCCTCTGCTGGTTTGTAGAGTTAAGCGGCTTAGTGTACCAGATGGCAATGCTGTTGAGGAATAAGCACATGGTTCAAAATAGCAAGAGCTCGAACAAGTGTACATCTCGAGTACACATCAGAGGTGCAAGAACAGCTACTGAGGAGTCATGAAAAATTGTAAAAATTTACTGGTGACCATGACCATAAATAAATGATATTAAGAATGCTTCGCATTGGGGCTCACTATGATCATTTTGAGCCATGGAAAATAATTCGCAGTCCTAGCGAGGGGAGACTGCGAGGCGTTTTCACAGTGAAAACTTAGGTTTCGATTTTTATCTTACCCTGGAACCACCCAAACCCGAACTATGTTGAAAAATTATACTTCATACTTTACATTTTACTACATTTAATATTGCATTATTTGTATTTTGCAAAATTGTTAATTGTAATAAAATATATCTATCTATCCACACAATATCTAACATCGCAATTTGACATAAAATATATTTATTTGTTCCCACAAAGATCATGCAAAAATGCTCATACGTTTGGAGCAAAGTGAACAGACCAAAATCATCGGAGCAAATAATTGAGGTACTAGGTTCCCAATTAAGGTACCCAGTGGCGACTCGGTGGAATTCACTCTTTGACTCAATAAAGGATATACCCAGTAACAAGGGGGAAATCAAAGAGCTCTGCAGAAGGTTTGATGTGCCGAAATTTCTGAGAAACGATTTTGAATATCTTGAAGATTATGGTTTGTTTTTGCCACCTATTGCTGAAGCAATCGATTTCTTACAAAAAGAAAATGGAATGGTCTATGGCTGCCTTCTCCCAACACTGGCAACCATAAGAGCCAAGTACAGAAAAATGCAAAGAACCAACTCTTTGAAAACAATGGATCTGGATATAGCTGCCAAATTAGAATGTGCTTTTGTCGACAGATTTCATTCCTATTTTAATTTGACACAGGACGTCAATGATCCTACAATTCCTACCTATTAAAAATGTCAATTTACTTTTTTTGCTTATAATTTTGGTTTATTATCATAGAAAAAAAAATGATTTGTATAAACATACTTTAAAATTTATCAAATCTATTTAAATTATCGACTGTTTACCGTAATGAGATTCGTTTTTAAATTCCTTCCCAATGACTTCAAAATGACTTCAAATGACTTCAAATTGACTTCAAAGTCTACATGACTTCAAAAATGACTTCAGATGACTTGAATTGACTGCATTCAAAATCATACATTCAATTTGATTTTATTCATTGAATGCAATCATTTGAATGGGGTAAAATGACTGGTCCATTCAATGACTTCAAAATGATTGGTGAATTCATTTCTTAAAGTCAACATCAAAACCTGCAATCAATAATTGCAATCATTTTCACGAAACTTCAAATGACTTCAGGTGGCAAATGATTGCATTCTTTTACAGCTCTGCTGCACAAGCGGTACCATTTTTGACACAGGTTTTTGTATAAGAGGAACACCAACTAGCAGTCCATATATATGATGTCACTGGTATGATATTTTTTTGCATTTGGAGAAAACTGAGTTTTACAACATTATATTAAGAATTACTGCAATGCAATTTACAATTCAGCATACTCATTAATTAAAAAAAACGGAATATATTTTTGCTTTCTTCATGGAGCAATCAGCGCATAATATGACAGACAGTCATATTGAGTCTCCTGACATATAATTTTCATCTCTTTTTTTTTGACCATTTGAACACTTTTTTAACCTTTGAACTTAAAATTCAATGTGCGTCACAAATTTTAAGCCTTTGTTTTAAAAAAATTTGTCACATTACAAGTCGTTGCCATATTTGTTTGTCAAGAAGCTCTGAAAAGTCTTAAGATGGCGTGCTGATTTAGTTTAGAGATGTGTTAGACTTGAAAATCTTACAATACCAGAGCAGAGTTTCAGCATTTAGAAACGTTTTAGGCTGAAATACAAAATTTATTTATTTTGTATGCAAAAAATACGGTACAAAAAATTCGAAATTCCCCATACTACTTTAAGCTTATTAAGTCATTGTCCCTTTTTGGAGTTTTGTGTTCATCTCGCTTCAATCTTGTCGATGTCTATGGCTTTCTCACAAATTTGATGGTAACAAAAATGGGTAGGTACTCACAGTAGTACAAGTCAGCGAAGGATTGTACAAAACTTCTATTGTAGTACTTTCTTCTGTTGTAAAATGTACTTCTTATGTCTTCTTACTTCTATTGTAAAATGTATTTTTCTTTAAAAACATTTGGATATTATTGAATACGGCACTAGAGACGCGATAAATCAAGAGCTGGTAGGGATCACTGATGCAGCGATCAGGCTAATATATTTATTGAATTATATTTTTAGGCTTCAAACGATAAAAACAAAAACCGCAAAGTCCATACCAATTAATTAAAAATCAAAAGCAGTTTTTTTCCTTCTTGAATGGAGCTTTAGTGACTTTGCCTATTTAAAGTGTCAATATATTAAAAAGTTGGCAATTTAAAGCACATTAAAATAAGTTTCGGATGCATTTCGACGTTTGTCATCCTCGAGCACGTTTGTACTAACTCCACTGTTTAATATATTGAAATTAAAATAAGCAAAGTCACTGAGGTGCAATTCAAGAAGGAAAAAAACTCTGTTTTTTTTATATTTATTGAACCTGACTCACAAATCCGCCTAGGTTATATAAAAAAATATTTTTGATTTTTATAACAAAATAAGTACCTATGTTATTAAGAAAACGTCAAAAGGACTATATAAAATAATGAAATTCAATAAAGTTGTTTTGGAGCAATATTTATTAATTTATAGCCTTCAAAGAACAATTTTGTTCCTTCCATACAAGTTCCGCAAAGAGTTAATAAAGAAGAGTCTTTAAAGAAGTTCTGTAACTTCCATGTTTTCGTATGTTTAAAAAATAATATTCAGTTAAAGCAGTACATTTTTTTTAAGAAAAATATTTGTTATAATACGGACGGCATTAACATGGCTCCAAGGAGCCCCATAATCACATTTATTATCCATATCCCTAAGCTTTTTTTGCAACAGCCTAGAAAAAAGGCGTCAACACTGTAAGTTCTGTTAAAATTGCCACATACGCTTTATTTAACAAAAAAAAAACTCAATAAACGATCACGAGACGATCTGTTGCAAAATCCATTCGAGAAGAATAAAAATCCTTTTTCAAGCGGGACGCAGATATTATTTCAAACAATTTTAATCATTTTTTACCCTCTTTAAAAAGTTTTCACTAATTTTCGCTTTTTACTTTTTAGCTAATATTTGGTAAGTTTTAATTTACTGATTTTAAGGGAATTTTTTGCTAAAAATAAACTAATTAATTGCGGGACATTATTGAATATCTTTTGATTTAAAAAGCAGATATTTTTAAATACTTGTAGGAAATAGCGAATAAGAATAAATTAAACAGTAATTAATATTTTCTGTCGAAAAGTTAAACATTCAAGATTATTTTTTGGGACTAATTTTAACATATTTTTGAGTAGGTAAACACTAAAAAAAATACTTCGCATAGCAATCGACAATGAGATTTGATTGAGAGGATCAAACAGGTAAAAACGTAAATTTTTGTCTCAAAAACGGTTGTTGCTTATCAACAAATATCATATCAAGAAACTTGGCACATAAGTTAAAACTAAATTTTTAGCGTGAAGTCAAAATATGTAAGAGTCAGCCAACATAAAAAAACAGGATGGAAAACTTTTCACGGAATACACAACAGGAAGAGACTGAATTACCAAAAAGTAACGAAAAATATTCGATATATTTGAAAAAGAAACGAATTTGATTTTTTTGAGATCACTCATAAGAAAACTTCAAAATTATTAACACATCTTAAAATTTCGCCATGCAAGAGTTATGTGAGTTTTTTTCAATACTGAATCAAAGATTGAAAAATCAGCAAATCAAAAATATTTTTCAGCACAAAATATTACTGACTTAAATTATAAAGTAAAACATAAAATCGCTTACTGCTTGGGGAAATGGCCGTAATACAAACACTTTGAAAAAGTTGTATTTTTTATAAAGGAATAACATCAAACTTACATATTTTTCAAACACATTTGAGGAGTCAAAATTTTGTTTCAAACACTGTCTTTTATTAGGTAAATCAGCAAAGTTTATTCAAAAAAGAAAGGATTTCTCTAAGCTAATATTTTTTACAGACTTAACACTTTTTTAAAATATTCACAATTTTTTAACCGAAAAATAAATTTAACCGACTTCGTCGAACCGACGTGAAATACTGAAACTATGTCGTTGAAGCCGCACTTCGCGAATGCTAGCGCTCTTGAACTTGTGAGCATAGAAATCATATTTTTGCTGATTAAGATTTTAATTATTTATCGCAATTGTAGATATAACAATGTTGTCGCTGTCTTAGTACCATGGATACTTGTACTTTATTTTATTTTATTTATTTTATTTTCGTTTCCCTTCTGCCACTCGGTGGCTAAGGTACTAGGATAGGAAGCTAAGAAAACGAACAACCAGAGAGCTCAAGTCGGTGTTCGGAAAAATTTGACACCCGACGAATTCGCTCAAGTTACCATTATGTATACAAATTTTCCCATAAGAAGTGGACCGAGTAGTTGCAGTGCTGATACTCTTTTTTATATATTTTTTAATACAATATATTAATGTTGCAAAAATACTATTCGACCGGTGTATACATGGCGCGTTAAATTTGTAAATTTGTAGGACAATGCAAATGCATGCGAGAGTACTCGAACATTGGATTACGGCCAGAAAATGTGATTTCACATAGGGTGCGTTGGGTTTTATCTGGGTATTGATAGAAATGATAAGGTGAACTAGTAATTTCTATTTTTTTGATGCTTGCAAAGGTTAACGTACCTGAGCCTTTGACATAAGTTTTTGCGAATGCTTTTGGGCGCCCTGATTGAAAATGAAAATTTTGGACGCGATCAGTTTAAAAGTTATGAGAAAAATAGTTCAAAAACCTGCATTTTTAACATACCGTCGCTAGGCCACATTCCTTAGCGCCTACCATTAGCAGTGCGATGAATTCGCGTAAACGTCTTTAGGCTCACTTCCATCTATTCGAAACTTTTGAAAATTGCGATATGTACTTGACTAATTGGCCCCGAATATTTTTTTGGCAGCCCTGCTCTTTCTAGTTTTCCACTTATGAAGCAACTTAAGTGCAGACACCACACACTCCAGTGATGAGGGCGCTTTGGTGTTCAGCGCTTATCACGTCAGCTTTACAGATCCGTCACCCTATGCGAGCAAAGGCTGTTTTGTCGTCCTCTCCGCAGGCAGGATATGTGGTAGTTTCGCGCACGAAAGAAAAAACTTAGTGGCCCGTTAGGATGCCTGCAAAAAGTCTGCAGATGTCGGGGCGTAGTCGTTTAGTCTGTCTGCACCCATCGCAGTCATGACCCCTGTGCTCACAAAGTGGCAACAGATGCAGGTCAGGTGGATCTAGCGTGGGTTTGGGTCTTGAGAAAATCTGTTCTGAACCTTGTCTAGCAAGCTCATCAGAGCCTTTATTTTCTTAGACACCAGTGTGAACTGGAACCCAAACAAGATTAATTGTACTTATTAAGCCTTTCGACTAAGTTCATCGAATGCTTGAGGTCGAACACTATCTTAAACGAGAGGTTTTGAGCGTTAAGCAGCGCTTATGGTGCAGCTGGGCTGTCACTGCCATTGCATATGCTTCTTGCCAACCTGTAAGTCACTTAAAAAAAGGGCATAGCCATAAGGATAACGAAAATCTCGTCCTGGAAGACAGACGCTGTCCGGTTTTGGAGCCATCTGTGGAAATACGATGGCATTCTTTCAATGCCTCAGAGTCTGACTTACCTGAGGAAAGTCGACGTGGTAATTTTGTCGCAAGAGGATCTCTGGTGTCACTGGGTAGTAAGACAGGGATCGAAGGACAATTCTTGCATAGGTTCTTTAAAATCCCAAAGAACGTGGTACCAAAAACCACCTCTCTTAAAGCAAGAGAAAGTTTTCAGCGTATGATTAATATATAAAGGGGTGATGAGGTTCATCAGAGCTTCATGGAGCAGAGTTCGGCGAGCTAGGGATTGCCAAGACAAGCAGTTTCTCGTACCAAAAAATTTGTCTATTAAGAACGATTCACAAATATTTGACTTCAATTTCAATTGTATTAACTTCATTTGGTATACAAGTAAGACATGGTCTTTTTTAGTATTTTATGTTAGGTTAAAAATTCGGACATATAAAAGACTTCATCGGATATCGGGATAGTGAAACCTAGAAGCATGAGTTGAGTCAGACAAGTGGCCTTCCTCTTTCTCATGGAGACAACAACCTAGTGCACCAATCATCGATCAAGTCTAGGGATCTCTGTACCTGAAAGCACACACTGACACACCTCTCAAGATTTGAGCCTCAATAAGCAATGCCATTATCCTTTGAACTAATGTTGGAACCACACCGTTTTGTCTGGCTGAGTTGCACATGCTGTCATAGGTCGCATTTTAAAAAGCGGTCTCAAATACTGATAACCAGCTCTTCTGGTTAAGAGCATCAATCGTACCAACAAGGCTTTAAAGCGCAGTTTTGCACGATTATCTGAGCTGATAAGCATGTTGTAGCTTAGAAACAGGATGCGATCGAAAAGCAACCCTGCGCAACCAGTCTCACCAAGCTTTTCGGCAGGTAGGAAGATGACTTATGTGTTTGAAACTTTTGACTTGGCTATAGTCAAAATAGTTGCAGGATAGTCTATAGAACATAGGCTTTAGTCAAGCTAGTAGGAGAGTACCTATAGACTTACCAGGTTTTGGAATGAGCACGACTTTAACCATACGCCGATATGTAAGCAAAAGCAAGGCTTGCTGTCTTTAAACTGGGTAAACTCTATCTTGACCAGGCGACTTGAAACTCTCAAAAGATGCAATTAAAGGGTGCTTAGCTCATGTCTGATTTGACAGATAATTAGTTTTATACTCCCGCTGAACGAATATGGTTGTGTATACGCTTGAACAACGCTGGGAAACATGCCCTTTAGCTTCGCTTAGTGGGCCCGCGATCGACTTAGAGAAGATGCCGAAAAATCAACTTTTCAGATAAAGCTCATTTTGATCTCTTCGGGTATGTAAACAAGCAAAATTGTCGCATTTGAGGCACAGAAAACCCGCACGCATACATGGAAAAGCCGATACACCCAATACAAGTGTACAAGTGCGTACAAGTATTATAGTCAATGGCGATCGTTATCGGGGCATGTTGAACGAATTTTTATTCACAAAAATTGAAGAGAAAGATATTGGCAAAATTTGGTTTCAACAGGACAGGTGCCACATAGCCGAAGCTACACTCGATGTTTTGCGTCCTGTTTTTAAAGATAGCATTATGAGCCGCAGAGCTGATTTTCGGGCACCTCGGAGCTGCGATTTGACACCGTTGAACTATTATTTGTGGGGTGCCGTAAAAGATTACTGTTACGCTGAAAAGCCAGAGACAATTGACGCTTTAAGGGTAAATATTCGTGAAGCCACTGGTGAAATACGGTCGCACGCAATCGATAATGTGCTTAAAAATTTGACCGATCGTGTAGGCTACTGCATGGCCAGCCGAGGCAGCCATTTGAATGAAATTATTTTCCATTATTAACCGGAAGGAATGAACTTTCAAATAAAAGAAGACCTTTGACAAAATATTCGGCAGTTTTTATTTATAGCATTTTCAAAAAAAAAAAAAAGTTATTTGGCGGAACCCAGTCACCGCTCTGGCTGCATTATACCAGTGGCCAGACTGGCCACCGTTGCAGGCACCACTGCGAGGAGCACATGGTTATCTGATTTCACGGAAAGTGGGTTTTTAGGAGTAGACTGAAGGTTTCCTCCTTAGTCACAGTGTAGGTACCATCAAGTTTGATAAATTGAAGCATCTTTGCTCGGTCTGTTCCTGTGAAAGACTTTCACACGCATTCTTATTTCACTCAGAGACCAAACCTCTAACTTTTTTCCAAGAGTCATTATTCGACTTGCGAGGTCTGAATGCCTGAAATCCTTTTAATTTGATCGATATAGATTCCAGTCTTCTACTTAATCAGTTTTTTAGGACCGATTCCACCAATGTACCGGTTTTCTGCGAGAGTTTTTCGTGACTTATTGAGTACGCTAATTCAAAACAACTTGTAAGAACGCTGTTCCGATCTTGAGCAGCATCTCTAGTCCTTGTCTTTATCTAAGTTTGAGTTGAACTTGAGCAGAGTTGCCAAGCTCGTTTCTTAACTGTACCCAACAAGTTTTTCTCAGAGGATTTGAAGTTCAATGTATCGGTGATTTGGTGATAGTCTTAAAAAAAATCTTTTTAACAGGTTAAGGTCATAATCCCCTGCTATCTTTGTGCAGTTACGAATGCACGTCAATGACCTACATTGTTGATGGTGATGTCAGACGATAGGTTGAATTCCAAACGACTGTCCCCTCTTGGGTTGCCCCAAACAGTGTTCCCAGCAATAGCATCACATCACAAGATGAGGCCCAACCCTTTGGATTCACCAGTACTCTACAAGATTTAAAACATCCTTTGATGGAAGAACAGTAAAAGAGATATAGGGGAAGCAAGCCGATGCAACAAAATGGTTGCCCCTTCGCCGTTTGCGCAAGGAAAAGGACCAAAGGCAGCAAAGATTTTGGTTACAAAAACTTTCGATCTGAACTACCTTAAAAAATTTCGAAATAAGATAAGTGTAGGTCTATCGGACTGTTTATCGTAAAAACGTCTCGTAAGAAGCCTTCAATCCACCAAGACCACCGGTCCACAGATGTCACGTTTGTGGGGTCTAGGTTTGTGGGAACCTAGGTTTGTGGGTCTAGGTTTAAGTGTTATAAGCCAAAACCATTCAGCACACCGATCATCAGATCATACCGAGTCGACCGAATCTGTCCGCTGATCCTGCTCCCTACATTGGTCACTGCTCCAGTATATCCATTACCATAGTGCACGGGCAGCTCAAAAATTGGCGCGCTTTCTGGAACGTTGCCCATGCAAAAGCCACGACGAGATGTTCAGTTCCCATCTGTCACTACAACTACCGTAGATAGGAGCAGTTTTCGGTTCAGCAGCTTAGTGGGTACCTACCTCTATATTTTTTGTTCTATACTTATCAAAAACTTTTTAATATTTTCAACAAATAAATCTTGTGATACGAGTGAGTCAGTGCAACAGTGCGATCTTTTAGTCGTCTGTAACGGACCTCGGTACAAAGCAATGTCTCTGAAAAGGTAAGCCCCGACACAGCAAATAGGGTATATTACAATGTTTTTGTGCAAAAAGGCATTTCTCCTGTATAGCTTTTATTTTCTTACCAAAAATATGTGTTCCTTGCCACTTTTTTTGGTGGCATTTTTAGGAAATTCCGATGCAAGATGAGATTTTAAGTAAAAAGCACGTTTTGTCACTGAAAGTGTGGGAAACAGGTTATGAGTGTGGAAGTCTTTTTGCAGAACGATTTGAAGGAAGCGTAGGTATCATATTTTCGTGATTTTTTTTGCATGACTGCAAGCCTGTGATCTAAAAATTTTAGAAGACCTTGCCTGTTGCCGTTTTAAAGCAATACCTTCATATCAAACCGGAGTCATGTTTAAATTGTAAAAAAAGACTTAATGACAAAATACAATAGTCTTGGTGACGATTTGA
This sequence comes from Neoascia interrupta, assembly GCA_947623515.1. Classification (NCBI taxonomy): domain Eukaryota; kingdom Metazoa; phylum Arthropoda; class Insecta; order Diptera; family Syrphidae; genus Neoascia; species Neoascia interrupta. The sequence goes on from OX392462.1 coordinate 152,618,182, forward strand.
CTGATTGGCCTCTGAGTTCCTTTCCATCCAAGTAAGATCTCCAATTTCCTTTCCGACGAGCAGTCGCCAAGAATATAGACTCCAGCAGATACACGAATCTTTTATCGTTATGTTTGATAATCAAAAGAAAACTGTTCTAGGGTTGGCTTGATAGAGGTTCTTAGATTCGTGGGAGTATGACTTGATGAGGTTCATCATGATTTCAAACGTACATACAAAAATGAATGTACGTAAAAACAGTAGGTGTTTCCTGTTAGGCTATACTTACACCAGTGATAAAACAGTTTTGTCGTCGTCAGGTCCGGCTGCACTGAGTTTTAACCTGCACACAACTCTTACCCGAGTACAATTGTCTGCATCTGTCGTTTCTATAAGACCATACAAGCCTGACTATGTGAACTGTCGATGATGACAGTTTTCTCGCTCTTTTAATGGTTAACGATTAACAAAATCGCTCGTGTAAGGTCAGGCTTAGAGTACTTTTCATATGAAGGTGTCACACTGTGTTTCGCGATAAATTATTTTAATCCTTTTATAATCTAATGATTTGAATCTTTAATTCTAATAATTGTTTGCCAACATACCTAGTGCTCTTTTGTGAACCCATCTTGATCCACAAGATTATTGAATTGATGTGATCAAATATTTTTCTTCTTAGCTGAAACGCTATTTTGACGCATCACACCATAATTTTCCGAGATCCACATGGTTCAAAGACTTGGTACTCTTTTCTTAAACTTCGAAAGGGTATCTGACCGATCAGATAGATTTTTCCTAATCAGTGATTTGCCAGTTTGGTGATGATGATTAAATGTTTTTTTTTTGTTAAATGACCCAAAAGACAGATACAAAAAAAAACCGTAATCCTATAGTGTCACAGTTCGATTCAAACAAGATTTCGAGAAGAAGGTACTTGAGTGTGTGGCCGATATCTACCCTGATTGAGAGGATTGCAATTCAGGCACAACTAGAACCGTCAAAGCTGGGTAAAAATGCTTTTGTTTAAACGCAGCCCCAAAGATTTGGGAAGGGAAGGGAAGGCATATTGCACATATAGAGAAGTCGTGAGTTTTAAAGCGTAACTTACTTAAGGTGGCGCTACAGTCTGGATTGGACCTGGGCCCCAGCCATAATAAGCTTCGCCAGCCCAGTTCTGTTTCCAGCTAGCGGTCTCCCGTTTTGCACGCGAAGTTGGCTGAGGTCCTCTTTAACTGGCCTGTGCCATCTGAATCTCGGAGCTTCCCTATACTGCGCCGTCCCTACAGGGTTTTTTACCCGCTCTAGATGACCCAGCCACCGATAGCCGTTGTATTTTGGCTCTTCTGGCTAGGTCAGTGTTGCTGTACAGCCCGTACAGTTCGATGATATCGATGTTATCGATGTAATCGACTATCGATGTTATCCTCCTCCCGTCTATGCAGATGGGACCATAAATCGTCCGAAGAATTATCCTCTCGAAGCACCCTTAACGGTTTTCATCCGCCTTTGACAGGGTCCATGCTTTTGCACTGTAAAACAGGACTGGGATGATAAGGGTCTTTTAAATAGGGGATTAGGGTCTTAAGCTCCTCGAGAGAAGGCTTCGCTACTCAATTGCCTTCTTAGCCCAAAGAAGCAGCGATTGGTAAGAGTTATCCTTCGTTTGATTTCAGCGCTGGTGTCATTGTCTGAATTTCTAGCGGAAACCAGACAGACAAAATCCCTAACTACCTCAAAGCTATAGCTGCTGAGTTGGTGATGTTTGGTCCGAGACGTGGGTGTCGAGTGTCTTTTCTGGATAACAGCATATACTTAGTTTTGCGTTCAATGACTGCTAAGCCAGTAATCCCCGCTTCCGTCCCGATAAGCCTTCACTGAGATCACACTGTGTTCTTTCGATTGTGTCAACGTCATCTGTGTAGGCGAGTAATCGTACGAAATTTTGAAAGATTGTACATCTGGTGTTGTCGCGGGAGTTCTTGTTACATGACAGTGCGTCGCCTTGTCTAAAGTCCTTTGTCTTTTTTTTAAACCTTAGGGGTTGGTGAGGTCTTTGTCGACATTGACGGAACATGACGGAACAGCGTGTCATCCTGAATAGACTGGCGAGTTTGGCAGGGACGCCAAAACTAGACATTGCGCTATATAGCTCGTCTCTATAGATGCTTTCATACGCGGCCTTGAAATCAATGAAAAGGTAGTGGGTATCTATTTGGAATTCCTCGGTTTTCTCTAAGATCCGCCGCAATGTGAAAAATCGAACAATGGTGGACTTTCCTGGTCTAAAGCCACACTCATATGTATGTGCCTATCATATTGTATTGTCAAACGTTCTCAGGCGCTTACACAGTACAGCAGAAAAGATCTTGTATTCAATGTTAGGAAGACTGTAAATGGAATAGTCCAGAAAGCCTCCTGTCTTGAGGATCGAGCAAACAATGCTGCGGTTCCATTCATCGAGCATGATTTCCTTAACCATATTTTCCAGCTGATTGAAAAAGCTCGGCAGCAAGGCCGGCGAATCCGGCCGTTTTGCTGGACTTAAGTTTAGACACAGCTACTTTCCCATCATCTAGGTCGGGTGGGCGGTATTGTTTATATGCTTCACCAGTAACGTCATTCACCTGGGTTGAATGGTTCATTCTGCCTGGCAGGGAGATTTGGTTCGGTTCGCTGTTATAAAGTCTGCAGAAGTGGTTTTATCCAAATCCTCAGCGCCGACTGCGATTCCACTACGATGTTCCCTTGATGGTCCTTATAGGCTTTAGTTCAAACTTTATACCCTTGGCACATCTCTCTATCTCTTCGACTGCGCGCTTCTCGTGCTCTTTCTTTTTTTCTTCTGAGAAGCCGATATTTCTCTCTCCTCGCAGAGCTCGCGATCAGATCTAGTCCTTCTCTGCAGAGAAGTTTTCTATGCTTCCTATTTTGCTGCATGCGTTTGCTGGCACTCATCGTCAAACCAGGGTTTCGTTGCGGTAGCTGTGTAAAGCCCAACACTTCAGAGGCGGCGTCTCTGATGGCATGTTGGCAATGTTGCCACTGGCTATCAATACTTGATGCTCGATGCATGAGACTTACTAGAAGATTTTGAGAGACTCGATTGGAGAAGGACCTGGCGATCGCTTGCGATTGAAGTCGGCCGGCGTCAAACTTCCTCGCAGTATTTCCACTTCTTGGCATTGGGTTGGTTGGGATATCCCTAACTGTACCTTGGCTCCAACGAGGTAGTAATCCGAGTGAATGTTGGCCCCTCGGAAAGCTCGGACATCCAAGATATTGGAAGTGCCTTGCGCAACGTGGTCAATCTGGTTGACGGTTGACTCGATCGGGTGATCTCTTTGTAGATATTGAGATGCGGGAACTGTGTACTAGCTACCATAACGTCCGTACTAGCTACCGCAGGAAAGTCGATTGACCTTAAGCCGTTATCGGTGACCGTGTCGTGCAGGCTCTGCATTGCGATGCAACCGTACGCCCAAGAATGCAATCCCTTCCTACCTGGACATTCAAGTCGACTAGGACAATCTTAATGTCGTTATAGAGCATTGCTCATGCGTTTTGTACAACAGCGTACTTTTACAGCGTAGTGTTGTTACAGCCCAACAAACATACTCTCGAGATATGTGCTCTACAAACCTAGAAAACCCTCTTATAAGACTCTCGTAAGGCTCTTGAATACTCTCAGAATTTAACCTTTTTTGAATAAATTTAATTTTACCCTCATAGTACCCTCATTAAAAGGGTAAAAGGCTACCAGAGTAAAAAAGACGTAAACTCCCATTATGAGAGAATATTTGATTCTTGTTATGTGAGTTCAACTCTCATGTTACTCTCAAAGAGTAAAAGTATTAATAGAAGAATCATTATGAGAGTCAAAGTATCGAAGTACTCATAAAAATTCTATTTTCAGCCTAACACTCTTGTTATGAGACCGGATGGCTGATAGAAATACCTTTTCATGTCAACTCAAAATAATTGCGTCCCACCATCCGTCAGAAGTAATTTTGTAAGTATGTAAACATATTCATGGTCTATATGGCCAGCATGGATTGCCTGACTTTTTCTACACGCAAACAAACTCACAGTCAACTCCGATGACGTCAGATTTACATTTACTTTAGCAAGCAAATGTCATAACATGCGTATGGCGTAATCCTTATATTCCTACATTCATGTGCACGCGACAATGATGTAAAAACAGAAATGCGTCTTTAAATAGTACGAAACCACGTCATTTTAAAATTCCTAAAAACAGTTTATTTACTCTGATTCGGGAAGACAAAGGCAATTTTACTCTGGTTAAAAGGGTAAAACTCTGGAAAACAGCCAATATGCTCGCACGAGGAGAGCTAATCTCTGTTAAAAATGCTTATTCGCTCACAAAAAGTGAATGACTCTTATTAGAAAACTATTTTTTCCGCCATTTCATTTCTTACCTCTTAGAGTTACCAACGTCAAGGTATACGCATCTAGTTGATTTGCATCCGTTTGTTATAAATAAAATTAAAAAATATGTATACCGAAAAGATTTTATGAATGTACGAAGAAATGTTAATTATTTTTTTTTGCAAGATGGTAAGAGCTATATTTTGGTTCTTATTATGCCATAAAACTAGGATATATTTTGAAACGTATAGTTTGTAACAGTAAATTATCACCGCGTAATCACCGGTAATGATTGAGACCGAATACATAATCGACCATGTACCTAAATACGGACGGACATGGCTCATCCGACTCACATTTTGGCCGCGATCATATCCTCTTACATCCTTTTTTACTCCTTACCCTGTTGATTGAGGTAAAAACACACTTTAAATAGAGAAAAGGCGGCAACCCTTCTGCGATGAGCTATCTTTTATAGTTTATTTTTTAAATTGATTATTTTTGAGGCGCTTTGTTTTTATCGAAGTAAAATGTTAACTTTAGCAGATAAATTTTCAGTTGCACTAAGTTCTTGCATAAATAACCTCAGAAAAAATATTATTAAAGTCAATAATATTGATGACGCTGTACTTTCAAACAGCGCATTGAAAATAACAATTTCTTTTAGAAGTACATCTTGTTCTCTTTTTCACTTCATGTCCTTATGAAAAATTAAAGCATTTTTGGCACACAACATGATAAAGATGGTACGAAAATTGTTTGTTATATGTTTCTCTCTCTTTCAAACAAGACTAACGCTTCACATCCCATAAGAAGAACTTATTGTCTTATTATGAGACCGGATAACTCTTGCAAGGAGAGTTTAAGACATTTTATCAGATCAAATAACTCCCATAAGTGGGGCCATTTAACTCCCGTACGACTCTCTTAAGCGCTCTCGTAGTACTCTATGAGAGGCAAATTCCAAGAGGCAAGCTCTTGGAGAATACTCTCATAAGACTCTCGTAGAGTGTTATGGGAGGAAAAATGTTAGTTGGGAGATGTTGTAAGTGTTGTAACAGAACGATCATCACAGTTCTCTTTGCAAATGGATAATGAGAAATCAAACCAGGGCTGTATTTCTTGAAAAGTCTTGTGAAATTTTTTTTTCTCGATGGTAATGATTTTTTCAAACTCCCCTTGGTATGATGTGACTAAAGGGTAAGGGAGTCTAATGTTCTTGCTTTGCACTAGACTTTAGCATCAGAGATCAGACCCCTTATTAGGTTTTTGAGTCATCTCAGGCAATAAGATGGCATTTTTCCCCTATCTCAGGGGGATTTTGCAAGAGAAACAGAAACTTCAGCGCTTTTTCTATTGTTTTTAAAAGAAACAATATTAAGCTGACCAGTTTATAGGACTTAAGTCGCGTTGGGTCTTTTTTCCCCACTTTTGGAATAAATACAACTTTTGCCCGTCTCCATTGGTTCACTATGTATCCCAGGGCAAGACTCCTTTTTTTATTCTTACCAAGTGTGGGAGAAACATTTCTTGCCCGTTTTGTAATAGGGCTGGTGAGCTGCCGTCTACACCTGCTGACTTGAAAGGTTGAAAGGAGCTTATTGCCCGCTCTAGTTGACCTAGAGCAAATGGCTTTTGCTATATGCCAGTCTTCCCTCCGAGGTCTCGACGTGTTGGTCCTGCTGCAGACATAAAGGTTAGGCACTCCACCCGATTGCAAGAGCATTGTGTAGTCTTGCTCCATTCGATCGAGAAGCTACCCATCTCCGTATTGTCCGCCACGGCAGAGCCTCGCAGTAACGTGGTAGGGCCAAAGATACATTACTCTCCAAGGCGGCCGGTATCAGAGCGGCTCCGTTAAAATACAGCTGGGATACTCACTGACTGCAAACCATCCAATGGGCACGGTTCGCATAACACCCTAGATTAGGGATAAATTTTAGTCGAATTTCACGACAGGCATACCTTACCTCAAGGCTATTCTCACCCCGTCCTTGCAGGGGGCAGAATAGCTTCTAAGTCACCTAAAAACTCTTAAAGTTTAACTATTTCAAAATTTTTTGTGATCAGAGTTCAAGTAAATATTAAAAAATTTTATAAACTCTATGGTGTAACCTTAAAACACGTTATGTTAAACATCTTGCAAAGAAATCTTTTTTCAAAGAAAGTAAAAAAAATCCAGTTTAATTTACTCCACAAAAATATCACATGAAGATATTGAATAGCGTTCCGCCTGAACAGAGAAGTTGTCTAAAATGTTGCAACTTTTGAATGCATTTCAATCTTTGACATTCTCTATGCTTTACCCTTCATAAATCCAAATGTGATGTAGGTATATAGCTAGAGGCTACATCTATCAGCCAGATTTAATCCCTTTTTTATGGCCCATTGGTGCATCCTTGTCAACTTTGCCATTCAATAGTGCAAGGGAGTAACTTGCCAAGATATATAAGGACCCACATTAATCTGCTATCCAAGCTTAGCGCATAAGCTGCTTTTCAATGACAGTGTGTAGATTAAAGCACCATCATCCTTGATGCATCGCCGGTGGCAGTTGACTCTTATCCCGGAGTCGCTTGGTTTGATTTCTTTAATTTTTACGGTGCTCTTGCACTTGCCTTGCACTTTCCATATCCTTCCGCGGTGCACGAATGATGATGCAATTGTATACGAACGATGACTCCTTGGCGCCAATGTTGATCCAAAGTGAAGTTAGACGGCAACAACTATTGTGTTGAATGATGAACTTTTCAATGCAAGCCGTGTGTATGCTCTGCTGCTGTGCTGGCCATCGGAATGGGGCCGGTGGCAACCGAATCCTTTTCATGTGCCATTGAGAATATTTTCTGTGCATGACTTTGGAAAGTGCTCTTTGACAAAGTGTTGCAGACAGAAAAGTTTGATACTATCTGTGCGTTTCTGACAATTCCATCCGGAGCATTCAAATCAAATGAAGCTTTATCTTCTGAATATGCGAATAGCTTTGCAATTAAAATGTTATTGTAGTGGCGAAGTAGCAAAGACTGTAATTAAAGCGTGCATTGTAATAAAGCGGACTTGCCTTGGAAAGTTTCAAGTTGTTAAAGGACTTGCTCCTAGAACGGAGTCTGCGACGAGAGTCTCAAGTTTATAGATTAAGTTTTCCCCTATCCTAAGATGCTTTTGGGAGTTTTAAGGCTTTCAATCCAATCAGTGTTTCTAATCTGAAACCTTAAAGAATTCCCCTGATTTGTATCTATAGTTTATTAAGTTTTACCTATCTAATTACATTTTTCATAGGTATTATCCAGTAAAGCTTTCAAATTTTAATCTGTTAAGGTGTCGTTAAATCTGGGTGAAGCCTAAGAAAAAAATTAGTAAGTGCAACAGAGCGTGTGAAATAGTTTCTTTCCATCTGTAAGGGACTGTGATACACCATATTTCTCATGCCTATTGATATTGTAAGGTGGCGACAAGACGTATAAAGACATGCAGAAGTCGCTGAATGCACCCATCGATTTACTTAACGAACACCCCCAACTGTCAATCCAGTCAGCTGACAGCAAACTGCCGTTCGAAGTTTGAATTTCGCATGTTGATATCGAAAATTTCCCCTTCATGGAGTTCTGCGAAAAGTACCAAAGAAAAATTACCAGATTGGAGAACCCTAAGACCTTTTAGAGATATGAACGAGACTGATACCGTGAGTACAACTGAGTAAGCCATGTCCGTCCGCCCGTCCGTTCGCCTGTATATTAACAAGCTACAGGTCATCATTTTTGATCTAGAAAGCTGAAATTTGGAGTCGCACTTTAAATCCATTTTTTTTTAAATCAAGTTCGGAAGTGTCCTCGGTCCGACCCTGTTCCTGCTCTACACAAGAGACATACCTCTAGATGACGAGACAGTCGTGGCCACGTTTGCGGACGATACAGCCATCCTCGCAACAGGTGAATCAGTCGAGTCATCAACGAGAAACCTCCAACGAGCATTGGACAGAATTTGTGTCTGGACAAAGACTTGGCGAATCGCTCTTAACGAGAACAAATCTACGCATGTGAATTTTACTTACAGCAGGGTTAACAATTTACCTCTGTTCATAAATTCTGCACAAATACCTTATGCAAATGAAGCGAAATATCTAGGGATGACACTGGGCGCTAAACTAAGGTGGAAACCACACGTAAAGAAGAATCGTGACGACCTCGCGACTAGGCTCAGGGATATGTATTGGCTTATCGGAAGATTTTCGAAATTAAGCATATAAAACAAACTGCTCTTGTGCAGGCAGGTGTTAAAGCCGTCCTGGACATACGGTATACAACTTTGGGGTTGTACCAAGACGAGCAACATGTCCATGTTGCAGACTTTCCAAAACAAGACCCTATAAGAGCAATTATGAATGCTCCATGGTATATTAGGAATAGTGATATTCACAGAGACTTAGGAATAGCTACTGTGAGCGAAGAAGTAACAAACTTTGCTCGAAAGCTAAATGCTCGCCTTCATGATCCGTACTCTCTATGCGACTCTTAACGATGTAAACAACGAGCGACGACTAGAAAGAACAAGACCCTTCGATCTAGCGACGTAGGGTGAAGCCGCACGAACGAACGGTTTTAGTAGGTGCATTTACTGAATAGCAACCTACGCAATGCGATAAACACTACGGAAGCGTAAACTTCTTGTTGAGCTAACTTAGTTGAAGTCAAGAAGAATTATGAGAGAACGAAAATTTACTACTATAACGTGCGTCGGCAGTTTTCATAGTGTCTCTCATAAATGGGTGGTTTTTTAGCTCGTGGGAATCGGGCATAACCAATATCGGCTACTTCGGTATTATATACCTGCTATAGTGGGCGGCCAATTGGTGTCTTTGAAAAATTTTGGAGTTTTAGCCTTCGTCCACCCTAGTATTCAAAAAAAAAAAAAAAAAAAAAATCAAGTTCGGAAATCAACTTGATACGCCCCTTTTCCATACCCTTTTCGGTTACTTTTCGTATTTCATAAGAAAAGTCGTTTGATTTCGTAAAATATTTACGAAAGTTGTTTCTTATAAATAGAATAAAAAAATTATAGATTATACAAATTTTTTATTAGAACAAAACTTATATCAAAACTTATTCCTTATTTAATTTATTTAATAAGAAGAAGGAGTGACAAGATTTATTCCAACTCGATATAGGTTACCAGGCAGCACCGCTAAAGGAATGTCGGTGACAATAAAAAATTAAACCCCCTCTTAGCACGCGGTGTTTAAATTAACACAAAAATAAAATCTCCACTTCGTACAATTGAATATCAAATTTTAGTTTAAATTTTGAGTAAATTTTTAGTTAGATTTAAAGATTGTTATCACCGTTTTTCGATGTCTATTTGGTTTCAAAATTCTGACTCCATTTTGACATCAGTTTTCGGTGTGATAGAGTGTTTCCACCGGACACTAATCTGTGATAAAGGCAAATCATCCTTAAATCACTTATAAATCACAAGATTTGCCATACGACTTTTAATATCTTTACGAGGAGATTAAGGATTATTCGCGTAATTAATCTCTTCCACGCAATAATACGCTAATCTCTATTTTATGTGCTGTGCAAACAGCCTTCGGTTTGGTTTCATTAACTTTACTCAATTTCGACCTTTCAATTTTGAAATTTCAAAATTCTAAGTGAGTTTTGATTTAGTTTTGTGAAATGCTTGCTTTTTATTTTTTTTTAAGGTCCTCAAATCTGCAAACTACATCTACAATGCCATGCCACATAAAAAAACACTCAATTCTGTGGTTCATGCGGTTTAATGTAAAACACTACAGTTTAATTTAAATCGCATGAACCACACAACTCAAACAAACTCTGAATTGATCATCAAACGATTGAAAAAAAAAAACGGTGACAAAACAACGGAAATGAAATTCTAGGTATAAATTTATGCGTAGATGACATGTTGGATGATGAGTATTCGTGGTCGGATATGTGTGTGACTGCGAGCATATTCAACATGATAAAAACACGTGTGTAAGTGCAAGAGTTCGTCTTTGGCAAAATTCTATATACCCGACCCTATATACCGTGTTACACCAAATTTTAAAGTTTTTTCCGGCTCGAATTTATTTATATATATTTGTATAGGCCCGCCCCCAAAAGTGTGCATGGGTTAAAAATTAAAATCAATTAATTGTCATTTCGTTAGAACCATGAAAAAACACGGTAAAAACGAAAATTATTTTAGAAAAAAATCCGTTTTTTCCTAAAAACGCCCCTTAAAAGTAGGCGGAGGTTAAAACTTTGTGTGGAGCAAACTTAGCAAATAAAAATTATTTTTACTATTTTTCATAATTTTTTTTTCGATTTGGAGTGAACTTTCCGAGACATCGGGTTCTTAAAGATCTAACATGTTAAAAGTGGGCGTGGTCCATATTGTGGACGGTCCAATTTTTGCCTTGTTAAAGGTCATAGGCAAATACTGCTCAGTAACAAAATTTGAGTTCCTACGCCTCGTTTAACTTGACCAAAACGCATTTTGAAAGAAAATGTTAAGTAGTGGTTGTCTCACATTGAAGCCAGTAGTGGGCGTGGCTGTTTGTCTGTGAAACATAAGAACCAAACAGCGTGCTATGTTTAAGCTCTTAAGCTTGATTTTGAAGACATAGGACCTTCACACATACGGACGGACATAGCTTAATCAATTCACCTGTCGGTCTCGATCATATCTCTAAGGTCCGATTTTTTCCGGAGTTTCCGAGTTAAAGTGAGATTAACTCCAGTAATCTCTTAATCTTAAGTAGGTAATGAGATTTTCAGTAAACTTAGATCTGGGATTTATCTCGGCTTAGCTCGCCAACTTTGGTGAGTTAATCTCGGATCAACTCTGGAGAACTGTATGAACTAATTTTAATATTTTTTTATGTGTGAAATGGCAATGTTTCGGTATAAAAATACATTTGAGAATAACTCGAAAACACTTTTTTCCTGTGTTTTTTAATGTCAATTGAGAGTTGGGAGAGTCAATAATTTCGAGAGGCGAAGATTTTGACTTTGCTGACGGAGTTAACTCTGCACTGAAAAACTGCTCGTTGGGTTAACTCCAGATTCGTTTTTTTACGGAATTAACAGATCTTGGTTAAGGCTGGGCTTAGCTTCATAGGTCTAAGGGTCTACAATGATTATTTCATTGTGTTACAAACTATGCATTAAAATTAACATACTCTGGCTCGGGTATAAAACCTTATTTTTTTGAGACATTTCAGTAAGAAACAAGTCAAATCAGTTTCAGAAAAATTGACTCGAACTTTTCTAAGAGAGTAGGTGCATTGATGCAGGATGAATAATCGCGGTTGCGTTTGTGTGTGAGCATGTTGAACATGATAAAAAACTGGTGTTTGGAGTCATAAACTTGGTAGGTATTGCAGTTAAAAACAAGTCATATGGGTTTCAAAAAAGGGGGCTGTGGCATTGCAGTATATGCAGATTTGGCAATACCTACTAAAAAAAATAAACAACGAAAGTTTCACAAAACTAAGTCAAAATTTTAACTAAGTCAGAATTTTAAAACCAAACTAGTAACACCAAAGAAATGGGCGTAGCAAACCATAAATAAATATCAATATCAGCATAGATATGTCCTAGTTAGGCTTCATAGCAACGCAAAAATGTAATTTTCAATTTAAATTAATTATCTTTGGAAAATCTCCCCTTAAAAATGGGCGTGGCCAAAAAAAACTTTCTTTGAACAAAACCTAGAATGGAGATTGGTTTGACTAATTAACATTTTTTAGCCTACTAAATTTCCGCCTCTTACCGTCTTTCAATAAAGAGAACACCAGAGGGTATTGACCGCCGAATCGTAATGCGCGACAGCGAGCCACAACGGGCAAGCCGCGCCTCTAGATAATTTTTGTTGTTGTTTGCAATGTAGCTATTTTTTTGGGGTCTTTTTTTCATATTTTTGGATAATTTTTATTTGTTTTTTTTAATTTCATTATATAATTTTGGCGCAATTCTGCATTTATTAGCCAGATTTTGGATATATGTGTTAGCAAAATTTTCATTACAAAATATTGCCCTTTTTTTGGGGAAATGTTCAATGGGGTCTAATTTAATTTAGCTGGGTTTCATATCTGAACGTTTCCGATTTTTTGGCCCATTTACCATTTTAAAATTGGAGCAAGTTGTCATTATAAAAAATCGGTCCAGTTTTGGGGATATTTTTCATGTTTCACATTCATTGTTCATCGTTTCACCCCATTGTGAATGGAGCATGTTTCACATTCCCCCGATTCCCCATCTTCCAAAATTTAATAAAACAAACAACCGATCCGAAACCGTGAGTGAATAAATACAAATACTCTAACAGCAATTCAGGCAAAGATCTTGAGGGGTAGAAGTCAAATACGGAGAAGTCTACACACATGGGGTTTTTTGGTATTGGGTAAAATAAAACCCAATTTTCTTGAAATTGGTTTCGAGAAATTCATTGAAGATGTCTATATACCATACCATACCAACCTAGCTTGAAATAAACTTTTTATTTTAGCGAAAATTCAATCCATATTCTGCTTAAAAATTTGAAGTGCTCAAAACGGCTTCTGGAGTTCACTCATTTTGCTCAAATAAGCGATAATTCGAGACTTTATTGCTGTAAAAACGAAAAGCGAATATTTCCCATAAAAAAACTTATTCGAATTGACAAATTAATTTTTTTAACGCAAAAATAATTTGAGTACTCCGTTTTAGTACTAATAGAAATGTGCTCCGTTTTAGTACTAATAGGAAATAATTATTTTCTATCCCTACTTTGTTAGGTACTAACTGAAAAAATTGTTACCCATCCCTAGTTTGCTTACATTTTGCTGTGGCTTTATTGCTGGAAATTTTCTGTTTTTGTTTTTTGACGAAACTAGAAATAAAATAAGCCATTATAATGTTTTTACATTTAAAACCTCAATATTTTTCTTTGGTACTATATTTGCGCACCAAGTCCCATTCACTTACCGTAGAACCACAGTGATGTAGCTGTGGCGGTAGTAGTAGCGGTAGTAAGAGCTGTCAAAAGTTAAAACACATGTATTCAGCGTATTGCGCACACAATGTGTGTCTGTGGCGGTAGCGCGTAGCTGTGGCGGTCGTAAGAGTTGGCCAACTTTTAACTTTCGTAGCGCTACACGGTGGACAGCGCTACACGGTGGACAGTTCAATACAAGTTAAGTAAACAATGGAGGAAAAGGACGTCGAAAAGTTTATTGAGATGGTACAAAATTTATTAAATCTAGTCTAAATCCGTTGTACAAAAATATTAAATCTAGTTCAAATTAACTCAGAGTATCGGCCATTGTTTATAAACGAGGTTTTTGTTCAACATAGCCGCGCTACACCATTGTGTTCAATTTTTTTCCGTACTACGCCACATGGCTCCGCGGCTGTACTACGTACTACTGCTACATACCACCGCTACGGGCATTGTGGTCCCACGGTTATAATATACGCAATTCGAAGCGTTTGCTTTAATTTAACCTTCGGCAAAGTCGTGGGTGCTTCTTCGCCCTAAAAACATACGAATACCGCTTCTTGTGACTGTCGAAGAACATGATGAGGATGAATACAGTTTTTCCATTTTGAGCCCATATTGAAATTAAAGTTTTTCCACTAGTAAAATAAATGCAATCATTTTATATAACAAAACAAAATTATTTCTTTAGAAAGACCAACCCGTTCCAAATTTACACGAAGTAAACAAGCGAACTGTCAACATAGTGTTTTGGTATTGGTAAATCTGAAAATAAATCTTGCTAAAAATCAAAATTTAATTCTGCGATTTCAGATTCAAGAAATGTCAGCTTTCCCTTAATTTCCCCTCATTTTTCTCCCAAAAAAAAAACGTTTTCAAATTTAAATCTGTCAGTTTTGACATACCCATACCCATTTCAAATTTTTTTTTTTTTTTTGACTCCAAACCACAAATTACTGAACTAGATATTCAACTTCGGACATGTTAAAGCTTTGCCCACAAGCTGAAATTGATGAATTTACCCATTCTCTGACATTTGTTTACAAATGTGAGTAAATTCATGAATTCGTCATTTCCATGCAATTTCGTTTTGCAGCTTTTACATCAGCTGATCGCGTAAGGTAAATTGTTGTTGTATCTTCTTACACGTATTCACCGACACGGAAATTTAAGGCTTTAAAAACGCTTTAAAAAAGCTTTAAAGGCTTTATAAAAAACGTAAACAAATGGGTGTAGGAGGGTAAGAGGGACGCAAGTTGACTATAGTTATTCAGTAATTTGTGCTCCAAACGCACATCAATGAACTCTATCATAATTAAATCTATAATCTAAAATGGCAAATGGAAATCGGCATTAAAATAAAGCTGAGAAGGTTGGTTTTCTGAACGCGCGTACACATTACATCCCTGTACCACAGATGCTTTTGACATAAACTGTCAATTTTCGGTAAAAAAGATAAATATGTCAGCCAGCCATATGTTGAATTCCTCTATTTGCACTACGCGTGTTTTGCTTTCAAATATTTTAAAATTTCGCTCTTGTTTTATAGCTGAGCTGAGAGTTCCCCTGATTTGATTGTAGAATAAAATGAAAAAGTTCTTCGTGGTTAAGAGTTGGGGTAAAAGTGAATCTCCCATGCAGTTCACTTCGGTCGCAAATCAAAAGAAAACAGATGCGTCGGCCAGCAAAAAGGCCAAAAAGCAAAAGAAGAAATTAAAAGAAAAAAATGTGGAATCCATCATCTCCAATAATGGCACATGTGTTATTAAACCACCTCTGGCTCCGCCACCATCACCACAAAATGACAAAGAAGCTGGAAAGAAAACCAAATCCATTCTCAACGGCCGGGTTACCAAAAAGAAAAAGAAGACCTCGAAGACGCTGCCAGTACCCGTTTCGGCCCCCGAATCGGAAAGTCCACCACAGCCAACTACTAGCTTTGAGAGTAAACTAAAAGAAAGCCTTATGGGCGGGCGCTTTCGTTTCATCAACGAGCAACTGTACACAATGGATAGCCAGTCAGCAAAACGGTTGTTCAAAGAAGACAAATCAGCCTTCGACGCCTACCACGATGGCTACCGGCATCAAGTCGAGAAATGGCCTATAAATCCCTTAAACAAAGTAATCAAAGCGATTAAGAAGCTCCCCAAAGACTATGTAATCGGTGACTTCGGCTGCGGCGAAGGGAAACTAGATCAGTCTGTGCCAAACAAAGTGTTCTCCATTGATTTGGTGAGCTGCCGCAAGGATATTATCGCATCTGACATGGCCAACACACCATTGGAGAATGAATGCCTCAACGTTGCTGTTTATTGCTTGTCCTTGATGGGTACGAATTTAAATGACTATCTTCTCGAGGCTAATCGGGTCCTCAAAATGGGTGGATTACTGATGGTCGCCGAGATCCGATCACGGTTCGATGATGTGAGGCAGTTTATTAAGTCCCTCGAGGGTTGTGGCTTCAGTTTGGTGAAAAAGGATGAAACTGTTAAGTTGTTTTATTTCTTCCAATTCAAAAAGACGACGAATGTTGGAAAGGACACCAAACTGCCGCCCTTCTCGTTGAAGCCCTGTGTTTATAGAAAGAGGTGAGTCTTAATGGACATAACTTATCACTGATTATAAATTTCCTATTTTTAGATAAAATCTGAGGAATATATAAATGAACTTTTGAACTGACTGTCGCAATGATATACGAATGAATAAAGGACTAATGAAATTTTTAAATTGAATGGTCTATTGTCCAAAAATGGGCAAAACGCAAAGTATTCCGAAAAAAATTCTGTATAGCTGTCGTAACAAGAAGCGGGCAATTAATTTAGTTCTGTTTCATGTCACTCAAAACAATTTTTTCCCCAAAATTTATTGAGGTCGAATTTGCGGTCGAGCGACAAAAGTGCTTTGTCCCAGGGGATTTATTGATTTCAGAGCGCTTACAGGGAGAACCCTTAACGCATTTGACACTGCTATAGGATCCAATGTAATAAGAATGTACCTGAATTCTTGGCCTGGAAATTTTATCATTAATACGCTATGATTTCCATAAAACACCAGAATAGAAGCTTAGCTTCAGAAACTAAGTCCTGAGAAGACTAAGAAGTCTGTTCAGGACTTAGTTTTCGGGGGATATTCGGTAAGATTTAAATAAATTTCTAACCTAAGGGCTCTGGCGGACTGTGTGGTAAACTGAAGAACGACATTGACACAATAGGAAGAACAGCGTGAAGTCTTCTTGAGCATTTATGGTAAATTTTATTGCAGAGAAGTTTCAATTTAATGGTTCGATAAGTGCTCTATAGCATAACAGCGATTATGGGCTTAGCCAGCAGTCAATGAGTGCAACAAAACATAACCATATACAGCTATTACTTCTCTACTTATATGATATAACTATGTCCACTTGGGTACAAGGCTAACACTTACCAATAACTTACCAATAACTTCTAATTGAGCAGCAAAGCCCTCGGTCGAGCAACTAAAGTATCCATTTATAAGACCTTCATCATTCCAGTCCTGGTTTATGATGCAGCAGCATGGGCCCTGCTTTAGGTGGGAGAAATCGCTTTAGGCTACTTCCAGGGGAAAATGTTTAGTGTGATTTTATCTGGATAGACGAAGAGCGGAGGAGAGCATATAACGTCGAAATGTACAGGTTATATAGCGACACCGTCCTAGCCTGAAGAGTCGGAGTACAAAGGATGTGATAGCTGGTTCATCTAGGGCGGGTGGACACCAACGCCCCGGCGAGTTCTTTTAGATAAAAAAGGCTGCGTTTTTTTTCAGACTAAATGAGAGTTAATAAACTGCCATCACGCAATTGGCTTATATTCTCGTATGAGGTACTTATGCTGTCAATAGCTTTTTGGAGCAGGAAAACGCTGAGGTTGGAGAGTGGTTTCGTCGAATAGAAATCGCACGCGGTTATCCAACAAGCATCCCAAAGGATGGTTGAGCGAGTTTATAAGACTTCGACTAGGACACACCACAGCCAGTCATCTCCTAAAAAGGATCCCCCATCAATCTTTTCCAGCTGCAACACAGCATTAAGCCTTCAACAATATATTTGGAGGAGTAGATGTCATCGGTATATTGAAAAACCAACCAACACAACATTCTATTAGTTAGTAAATTTCGAACACAAATAGGCATTTTGGTCATTTGATTGATTTCTGATTTATTTCTTGTGCTCTTAGGTTTGCAAATACTTTATATACCAACATAAGGCCAAAGTACGACATAACCTCAAATGCATCCGCATAGCCGGCGGCGCGCGGAAGCTCAAACGAAAAATTGCACAGTCGGGTATGGAGGAAGAGATGATTTCCTTCTAAATAAAAAGACAACCGAAAGTGGGCTCAATTCTCAATGTACCCAAATTTGGTTAGAGGAAACCATTAGCGGAAACATCAAATTAATGAAGAAGAACTTATGGAAGCCGACATCCCTGGACTAGACCTTTTAAAGGAAGAAAAATAAAAAATAAAACGAATCTCCAGGTCCCTCGGAGGGGCCAAGGGAGGCGCGAGTGTGCCCTACTTAAAAAAAAAATGCTCCAGAACAAGTTATCAACAAAAGAAACATTTTTGCCAAACTAATTTGCTTTTGCAAATAAACTTATTGCTAAACAAACGAAGAACTCAAAAAACACAGACGCCTCAAGGAAAAAGAATTCGATTTAAAAAAAAATTACTAGAGTGGATGCAAAAAGAAAGCGCCATCAAGCGAAACCTTAAAATCGAAGAGCTTTACTTCAAAAATAAGAAAACTGAGTTGAGAGAGCTCAAGATAGATCAAGAGGAGCTCAACTAATTTGAAACCTATTCCCTTTCTATGCTATTTTTTTTTACTTTTTATACCCCATCCCATTGGATAGGAGGTATATTAAGTTTGTAACACGGTGAAATAATAATGGTAGATCCCCAAGACCTTAAGGGCATATGTCCGTCTGTATGTCACATGTTTTTAGGCCTTAAATTTTGAGCTAGGGTGCTGAAATTTTTTTGCGCTTGTCCACTCGAGAGTAAAGCTACAGCGAGTAGCTCTCAGGTCGCTCTCGAGAGTTGTTGAAGTAATTGGGTTGGGATCGCAAAGTAGAGAGTCGAAAATCAGCTGTCAGCGGGTACGCTCGGGACTCTCGAGAGTGCACTCAGAGCTACTCGCTGTAGCTTACGTTACCAAAGGTATTGAACTTAGTTACGTTGAAGTACACAACAATCCAGAGTTTAATTAAGTGTTTCTTTTAGTTTTTTGGCTCTTGCGATTAAAAATAAAGTATAGCGTTTTTTTATGAAAAAAGGGAGCATTTCACAAAACAAAATCAAAACTGAGTTAGAATTTTGAAACCATACTAACACCAAAAAACGGTGTCAAAATTAAGTGAAATTAATGAAACCATACAAACACCGAAAAATGGTGTCAAAATTAAGTCAGATTTATGAAACCAAATAAACACCAAAGACGGTGTCTAGGTCTAGGAATCTAGAAAATCTAGGAACAGCTCTTAGCTTAAAGTTGACTCAAAATTGACACCGAATTGATGTGTGGAGAAGCATGCGTGGAGTGGAGACTTCATTTGGATGTTAATTTTAACACCGCGTCCATAGAGGGGTATTACACTGACTTGTTAGTTGTGTACTTCGACGTGGCGGACACAACAGATTCATTGGGCTGAAGTCATAAGGCACAATGTCGGCATCATATAAAACATATCCAGCAAGGTACTAGCGAAGGAAATAAAACGTGTTTGGGCGACAAAGTTGACCGGATGCATGTCATTATTTTTTGTTTCCTTATAAATATGAAGAAGTGAATATGAATCGCTAAGTTGAAAAAATTTCAGCTATAATTAGAAAATTTATCTATAAAAAAAAACTCTTGCAGAGCTTGACAATTCATTGTTTGGGGTAAAAAAAACGTTGAAGTAACGTTCGAAAATGTGTTTTGCACTAACATAAGACCACTTGAAGAATAAACTAAGTTTTTTGCGAAAAAAGCACATTATATATTTCGAAGCCACTGACTTATCGAATAGCCTACGTAACTGTCGTTTTTTGGATATGAAATTTAAAAATAGTAAAGAATTGGCAAAATCCAAAAAATAGTTTTGTATAAAATTGTAGAAGATGAGCTATGACCGCCATTTATTTCAACATTATACTTTTTATACTATTTGGGAGATAGATGTCCCCCACATTATGTTGTCGACCTTTTCTAGCATTTTTTAAATTTCAAATGTATAAAACAACTATGTGCGTATTTAATTTTTTTAGGGATCGATTTTGATTTTGGTTTGCAATAATGGCCAGTAGTAGTTAAGGCCGTAAATTAAAAAAAAAATATGCATCGAGTTGATGCTGATAAAGCTGCCTGACGAACCAGTTTGAAATTGGGCTAAATAAAACTAGTATTTTTGGGCCACATAACATAAGTGGCAAAATGATTTATTTAAATATTGAATGAGCAGTTTCAACCAGTTGAGTAAAACATTCATTTTTCTAGTCGAAGTAAAAAAGTTCATTTAACCCAATATTATTCCTAGCGAAAATAATTCGAATTATTACACCCAATATATTTTTGGGCCAACGAAAATGGGTAAAAGAGACCTTTAGTTTTTTTGGGTCAAAATATTAAGTCTCTTATTAAACCTTTATAATATGAAATGATTTCGCATTGATGCTGAATGTAGCCTGTTGGTGGCTAGTGTTGCAGAAGATGAGCGCTAAACTGGATGTAACTGGATGTTATATTGCAGAACCTGGAATTTCAACATTAAACTTGAAAAAAGTAAAATAATGATTTTCAGCCAAGGAGGCAAAAGAGCAAGAAATCGAAATGAGAAATGGTTTCTCAGTGACACCGAAATTGAGGTTGTCAAGAAATACAAATATCTGGACATAGTCATATCATGTCCCCAAGACTTTTAATGCTGAAGCATTTCGAAGAAAGGGAGCAAAAAGCTAAGCATAGCGTTAGCAGTACATGGAAATATTTCTTAGGAAAAAACGGACGTTACGTTGTCAACTAAATATAAGCTTTTTAATGCGGTTTCACCGTCTGTATTTTGCTACGCGGAGCAAGTTTGGGTTTTTTCTAAATTCACTACAGTAGATAGCCTTCAGAGGTACTTTCTCAAAAGACGTCTTGGCCTACCGGAGTTTACTCCTAATTATGTAATAAGCTTGGAGACTGGAAGGTACACCGGATATGCATCTGTACACATTAAAAATGCATATGGATTATATTCATAAAACATTGTTTAAATATGATGTCAACAGGTTACCATATTACGCTCACGAATGGTGTTTGGTGAACTGGGGTACAGCGGCGGCATACTATGGGCAGAGTTATCTTTGAATGAAAACGTATGGTGACAAAATATAGGAAGAACACTTTACATGCTCAGAGGCAACCAAATGCAAAAAAAACTTGGAGGATGCACGAATGAGCTCGCATTGGTCACTCTTACTTCGAGGACTCGCTGGGACGAAGCGTAATAATGTGAACGTGAAGGCTCGCGCTAATTTATTAGGAATTAACGCAAACCGTTGGCGGCAAGGCGAAAGGAGAAACTGCTCGTTATGCAATTTACGAGAGGTTGAATCCATCACCCACTTCTTAAGAAAAAACCCGGTACTCCAGTTCATAAGGCAAAGGTTTTTTGAAAAGGGAGGAAGAAAAGAGAAAGAAGTTATTAAACGTCTAAATGGAGAAGCTGAAAGTAAATGGCATGTGCTGCACAACTTTGTAAGAACTGCTTTTTGGCAGTTCTATCTAAATGACAAACTATCTAAAAAAAATACAAAATCTATTAAATGTTTTTGAAATTGCAGATAAAAAGTAAAAACGACAATATAACGGGTGATTTTTTAGCTGGTTTGGTTTTGGCAACACTGGTTTTGACAGCTGACGTGTGTTTAGTACCTTGTGTCACTGTCAAACAGCTTCAGTTTGGTTTGCAATTTAACCATGGATCGTCTTACATATGAACAACGCTTGCAAATTATTGAATTTTACTATCAAAATTCGTGCTCGGTTCGAAATGTTCATCGCGCGCTGCTTCCATTTTATGGTCGGCATTCTCGACCTTCTGAGCAGTCTCGTTTCGGGCCGGTCAATTGGCCGCCTAGATCGTGCGATTTGACACCATTAGATTATTTTTTGTGGGGGTATGTCAAGGCTAATGTCTATAGGGACAAGCCCGCTTCGATTGACGCACTGGAAGCCAACATCCATGCATTCATTCGTGAGATACCGGCCGATATGTGTGAAAGAGTATTCCAAAATTGGACTCAGCGGATAAGCTACCTGAGACGCAGCCGCGGTCAACATTTGCATGAAATTATCTTTAAACATTAAATTGCAAGGTTCAAACTATCGATTCAAATAAATATTTCATTAATTTTTTCGAATTTTTTGTGTTTTTTTTTTAAAAAAGTTCTCAACCTCTTAAAAAAACACCCTTTACATAATGGCGCGGGATATATGGGACACACGTTTTTTCATGCATATTTGCATTTATTTTCAAAAATGAGTCGAAGCGGCAGTATTGGAAATCTTTGAGAAAAGTGTGACTTAAATATGTCTTGATTAACTTTGAGTTGCTTTATACATTTTTGCAACAGCGGCGTTTAAGTGTTTCAAAAGTTATAGCGCCAAACACTGGAAAAACGGCATCTATTACCCCATTTATCCGACACTTTAAATCGCTTTGAGCGTAATCGAATTCACGAAAACCGATAGCATATACCCTTTATGAAACCGATTCAAGTATTCGAATCGCTTTACACAAAACCGATTTTCAAATCGGTATTACCAAATTCAAACCGACTCCAAAATGCGCATAGACGGTTGAATCGGTTTGAATCGATTGACTTTTGAATTTTTGTCACAAATTGTTCATGTTTGACACAGAAGTAAAGATAATTTTCAAACCCGTTAATTTGAAACTACTTGATTAGTTTGCGAATAAACATGCCAGTGGAATCGATGTGAGTGAAAACGGTTACAATTCAATTCGATTCATTTTGTCGGATAAACAAGGTTTACATTTTAAACTTTTTATTTCTCAAAAACTTTTCAATATTTTTAACAATCTAAAGTTTTTCATAAAGTTCAGTATTAGACCATTTTGAAGGAAAAAAATTTTTGTTTTTCGGACTTACCGCGATCGTTTTTACTATGTCCCAACGTTTCGATATGATTACACATTTCGTGGTCACGGGTAGACTGAAGAGATTTTGGAGTTTCTTGTGTACGATATCTCTTGCGGAGATTGTACCGGTGCATTGCTTTTGCTTACTTTTGCAGTTTTAAAAGTTAAGATTAACTAGACCACTTTACAGAGTATCGTTTTTCTGGTTTCCGCCTGCAAAACTTCTCAAAATAAGTACTTACTGAAAAACATTCAATCAATTTTCCCGTTAAACTTCAAACTGTAATTGAACCGTTACGAAAAAATTGCTATGCGATCCTTTTCTATTTCCGCAGTTTAAAAGCACAACAAAATTCTGGGGTGGAATCCTCTAAAGTGATGGGTGATGGTCACCATGTTGATTACCAAAATTGACCATCACCCAGTTCTTGCTCTCTGTAAAGTGATCACCAAAAAAATTTTAAAACTTGGCAGCACATACATTTTCATCTGTCAGTTGATGTCATTTCAATACAGCGCTTCACAAATAAATCTAATTTACTTTTGTTTACATTTTTCGGCAAGTGCAATTACATTATAAAATAAATGTAATACTGCGATGTAAAAATGTACGTACATATTTTAAGTTATTATTTTTGTTTAAATTCATTAATTCAAGGTTTCAAGCAAATAAACATCAAATCGGAAGCATGGCCGATTTCATGGCAGCCCACCCCTAATTACAGAAAAGCTATGATTACCGACTTACGAGCTACGACTTTCATGTGTGGGAAAAACCACTCAATAATAAAACGAAAACATTTTTGCTGGTTGTAAGTCAAAACGGAAAATAAAAACTTAGAATATTGCGTGAAGCAGTCCTTGGACTTCGAGTAATCCACTATCGTTCTTATTGGTTTTTTGACTGAAAAACAAACTCACTGAGTTACACATATCACAGGTACACATAGGCAATCACTAAAACTGACGGAGCTCAGAAAAAAACACAGAAAGAACCCAATTATTGCAAAAACACGACTAGCTTTAATGGAAAGTGACACTAAAATAGCTGTCAGCTGAAATTCATCACAAAGTGGTGATGATCACTGTGATCATCACCTTACGGGATCCCAAATTTGAAAATGTGATGATCAACTATCAGTTTTCACCTTAGAGGATTGCACCCCTGTCTTTCTAGGACCTACCATTCAAAAGTTACAACGCTGTGACACCATACGAAGTCCATTTTTGAACGGCCCGCTAAAAAATAACAGCTATCTATAGCAGTTGAGAACGCCTTACGGTAAGAGAGAATGGGCATTCAATAACGTAAGGACTCAGAGCATCCATTTAACGACGCAGCTTCTTTTTTGATTGAATGCTTTTTGACAATTGGATTGATTCACTTATTTTCCCTTACAGCACAACAAAATATGAAATTAACGCATTTCTTTTTGAATGATATTTATATGTAAAATTTTTATTTTGTTCATTTATTATTTTTTTAATGGAATTAACAAAAAAAACTTAAATTTGTTGCGGTTTTTCTTTTGTCTTAAAAGTTAAAATTTACCTATAAAGATCTCTAATAGTTATCTGTTTACATAATTCGTAATTTAACTTTAATTATAATAGTATATGAGTGTATATATATAAATTTCTATATGTATATAATTTATTTTATTTAAACATTTTTTTTATTTTGTAAATTTACTGATAAACATTTTACTTTTTATTTTTGTTTTTACAATTCTACTGACATTTTTTTTGTTCATTCATATATATATTAAATTGTTGTTATTTTAAATTGTTCATTGTTAAAACTGTTGCTGCTATTATTTACTGTTTTTTTTTTCATTAATTTAAATAAGTTTAAGGTTATTATTTATATTTTACTTATTTCCGTCCCTTTTTGCTTGTGTATAAAAATAAGATTTTTACAAAAGTAATACAATTTTTATGAATAAACAAAACATTAAATTGTAAATTATTATTTACATAAATACATAATGTTTATGCACATATAAAAGAAAAGAAATATACTTTAAGTAACATTGAAATAAATTGCATGATATAAAAATACAAAAGTATCGTTGAATAAGTGTAAAAAGCAAGAAAATTGTAAAATAAATAAAAAATAAGAAAACAATTTACAAAATTTTATTATGTTGGATTTTTTTTTTTGTATACATGTCCTACTTTTAAGGTTTTTGCTTGATTAATATATGTTTTATATTATGTATATTTAAAAATTACTAAAAACTAATTATGCTTACTTATATTTTATTTTATAATTATAATGTAATAGTCATACTACTGCCCAATAATAAATGTTTTTTTATATAATAATGTGTTGTATTTTTTTTTTTGTGATTCTTTCTGGAGAATGTAGTCCTTGTTCTTAATAATTTACAAATCGAAAAATTGATTCAACAGCTAAGCAAATAATTAATATTTTTCTTTGTTTCGTATTTAATTCTTTTAATTTTTTAATTTTAAAAGATTTTTAACATTTTAATAAATATCACCAATGTTCTGTTTTTTTTTTTTTTTTCTTTTAAAATATTGTTTTTTCTTGTTGATGCCTGAGCCGAGGCGGCATGTTGTTTTTGAAGTTTTGTTATAAGGAAATATTAAATTATATCGGTTTTTGTTTTGCACTTTGAGAAGTTTTCAAGACAATTGATACTCTCGGAGGGCTTGTCAGACCCTCGCGGAGGCGAGGGCCGTGAAAAAGAGCAAGTCTTTTTTTTCAGGTGACGATGGCAGGATTCGAACCCAGACCTCCGGCGTAGTAAGCACACACACTAACCACTACGCCACGGCACCCCACAGCGTAGGGTGTCTACAAGCACATATCTATAATTAAAAAAAAAAGGAAACTCTTATGAAAAATTAAACAAAATAGCCTTCGACACCAAGCTCTAAAAAACTCAACTCAATCTTTAAACAGGCAACATGCCTCAAAGAAACGTCCTTATTTCTTTTCAGACTGGAAGGAAAAGATAAAATCTGGTGTTTGAAAAATGCTGTGAGTACGGGTATCTGCATAGTTGTTCTCGAAGGTTTGTACGAAGGGATAAATTTGGATGGTACAAGGAGTATAATACAAGTGGGCATTGTTCCGCCAATATTGTTTTCTACTGACGAGATATCTCCACATGGACTAAGATGATTACGCGTTAAATGGCCACAAATTGTACATTTTAACTGCTCTGAAATTCGACTTGTTTAACACCGTCAATTAAAAGTTGAACACTTTGCAGTGGATTTCCGGCATTTCAAAATTTTGAATTTTATTGCATTAAAGGATTTTGTCAAGATTTTTTTTTTAATTTTTCGCTCAGAGTAGAAACTCAAATTACATCAAAATCTCTAAACAACGAAGGAAAGCAACAAAAAATATGCAACAAACAAAAAGTTTTTGCATTCCACGTTCCACAACAACAGCGGACACATTGTGGAATTGAATTGGTAAATCTGCCAACAAAATCTTTGAAAAACAAAAAAATTAACAAATTTTTCATATTCGAGAAATTTTTTTTTATGGCCAAACGCTGAATAGTCAAAAGCATTACTTTTGACAGTAGCAAACTTATTTTGCTTGTAGGTTTTTCATTTATGAGTGATGGACCAATAAAGTGTCTATCCCTCTGTAACGAGTAGTCTACCGGCCCCTTCGGTTAATCGTCCAGAAGCGTCCGAGAGCATCCTGGACTCTACTGAAACGGTTTTTTTAGGCATTCGTTTGACAGTTCCTCCTCTCGAAAGAAGAGAAATTTGCCGTAAATCCGAAACAAAATCAGAAGCACACACAGCATTTCGAATCGTATTGAATTGAATTCTTTATTTAGTCTTTTTAAGTAGCAATCTTCAAAATGACTTGGCTACACTTTAGTTTTGCTTAATTGACAACAACTGTAATGTATGGTCATCTCACTAAATCCAGTGTTCATAAGCTTCGTACTTATGCAGAGTTCAAGTAAGCTTCAACCTCTGCATTTAAATTTACCATTGCATTAATAAGTCAAATGTCATTTACCCCTTACTGAGCCTTACCCAGTTTTTCAGTGCGAGTTCATCCCAGTTTCCGAGTTAAGCTGAGATTACCCCAAGAAATTAGTTTTTCAGTGATTTTGGATCTGAGGTCAATCTCGGGTTTACTCGCCAAAATTGGTGATTTAATCCCGGATAAACTCAGGAAAACAGTATGAGCTTCTTTGAATGAGTTTTCAAAGAAGTTTTCTGTGTGTTTCTGTAAAAAAATTACGTTTGAGACAACTCGAACTTATTTTCCTTTATTTTTCAATGTGAAGTGTGAGCTGGGAGAATCAATAATTTCGAGAGTCGAAGATTTTGACAACTTTGCTTACCGAGTTAACTCTGCACTGAAAAACTGCTCGCCGAGTTTACTCCAGATTCGTTTTATTCTGGGATTTACCGATCTTAGTATAAGCTGTGCTTAACTCAGTACTAAAAAGCAAGCCCTTAGAATAGCTTCTGTTTCAACAATACAACGCCAGATAAACTTCGTCTTTGACTGTTCAATTGTAATCCAGAATCAGGGCGTTCTTTTTTTTAACCGAAAAAGCCACCGGTTTAAGCGTTTGACTTTGGCTGTCACTTTATATATTGAAATTCCAGTTTTAGCAGAAAACATGGATTTCGGTGACTTTTTGACATTGAAAACGCGAAAAAGCTTTGATTGCGTGTGTGGAAATGAGTTTCGACTTGTTTTTCATTTGGCGTGTAATATTTTTTGTGTATTATTGGTTGACATTAAAAATGTGCTAGCTTGTATTTTATTGGCAAATAAAATGTCAGCAATTTTGTATACAAGAAAGAAAATGGCAATAATAATCTCTATGCTTAAGGATTCTTTTATCTTTATTCAAAACAAACCTACTCATAGACTTTGATTGTGTATGTGACGTTTCGACTAAATTTTCATTCGTTATTTTTTACAACGCGACTGAAATTGTATGAAATCGATACAAAAATACTAAATATCAGAAAGACAAAGCCAACAAAATTCATTTAAAGTAAAAAGTGCAAAAAACCGATGCCAACAAAACCACGCTACGAAATGAAAAAAAAGTAAACAAAATAAAGTCAAAGCAAATTGACACTTAACGTGATGACAGCACCGGTGCAGGATCTATCGTTCTGTACACAATGAAACCCTGTGTACACCACGCTGGATTTGTCGCGAACTCGTAGTTTTATTTGACAGCTCAGTGTGGCAGTTCGGTGTTCAAAAGAATACGCCATTTAGTCACACTTTTCACAAACCTCTTGTATACCACTCTTAGCCCTTTTCACACTTCTTTTAACAGCTTTAGACTCAAAAAAAGGAAACTGAAATTGACCATGTACCACAGATCTGTCACAAACATGCTTTCTTTTAGTATTTGCTCAACGAAATGGTTTCCCCGCTCCTAAAAAATGTCAACGTCACTCTCTATTGAGAGTCAAAATAACAATAAATGAGTGCTCGTGGCAAATTATTCTTACGTTTATCCAGTGGGAACACTTCGGGATTTATGTTTGATTGTTTACACCCGCTAATCGCAGTTTTATGGCCGTATTAGACATAGTCTTAATCTAATTCACTCTTTTCAGGCATCTTTATAGCAATTTGACATTTTAAAACGGAAACAGAAACAACCGGTAAAAACATATCTGTCTCAAAGTTTTGTTCCGTTAGGAGACGGTGTTTATTTTTGCTCCCAGCAAAAGTTTTTATCGCTTTTTTCCGAGAGCAAAAGGAAGAGTGCTAATTTCAAGTGAACACTATAAAATCTTATTTCTGTGCGACAGAAACAATTTAAGATTTATATTTTATCTTTATGACCAACGGACACACCGTCGAACTACTGGCCAAGTAAGTCAGAAAACTCATTCTTAAAAGGCTTGTGTTATTGGTGAGACATACTTAACGTTGCAATCAAGCTTGGTTTAGACATCCCTCTTTTTTATGAAATCAATGTTGTCGGTTGGATTAGTAAGATTATTAGTAAATAATCAATTTACAGCAAGTCTACTAAATCAGGGGGATTAGCTAGTCTAGATTGAACTTACCATCATATTTTCGAGAAGTACACGTGCTGGTACGTAAGGCAGTTTTACTTTTTAGCCATGCTTAAGGCTTTAACAATTATTTAATGAGATTTTTTTTGTAAATTTATTTATATTTCGAGAATATAGCACTATTTCGAGTCAAACTTTTCGCTTATTTTTTTTTAGCTCGTTCAAGGTAATTTTTTGAGTGTCAAAGTTAAGAAAGATTAAATAACAATTTGTAAAGCTTAACAAAATAAAATTAAAATTAAAACACCTTAATTCGAATGTTCTTCTTTATACAACAACAGAAGGGAATGTTTAGTTGTCAGAGCAATACTTGAGTAAACTACAACATCCCGCCCCCTCCGGCCTTAACACACCATATCGATACATACTCTTAGGCGCATTTTATAATAAGTTAAGCACAACTATGTTCCGCACTCAAACAACCAAAATAAATCAAACAACCTGTATCCCACGATGGGATTGCTGCGCGTTGATGCTCGCAGTTTACTGTAAAATATCCTGGATATTGAAATTATCATTGTCCAGAGAGTTGAGTAGGTCCTGTGTGGAGAAATTGCTCGCATCGCCAACGGGCAGATTATCGAAGAACTCCAGACACAGATCGTTAGTGTTGCCAACCACCGAGTTGATGGTTTGGTTAATTGACGCTGTTGCTGTTTGCATAGATGTGGCTGGTGTGGAGAGGGCGGGGCCACCGGATACGGCACCTTGAACCGCATTGGCTTGGTTCCCTCCGCCGCCACCGGTCATCTGAATCATTTGCTGAGTATGCTGTTGGTGTGTGGTCGTTGTTGTTGTCTGTTGAACGAATTGTTGCTGCTGTTGCTGTTGCATTGTGATTTGTTGGGATTGTGACATGTGCATGGAAGCCATTTGCATTTGAGTCATCATGCTCTGTTGTTGTGGCTGCTGTTGATGGTGCTGCTGCTGTTGTTGCTGTTGTTGTTGCTGCTGCTGTTGTAGCATTTGCTGCATCACAGCGGCTTGTTGGTTTTGGGTCATGTTACCCATCATGCCCTGTTGCTGTTGACTTTGTTGGGCGGCAACGAGTTGGTTTTGTTGCTGTTGTCGCAGCATTTGTTGTTGCATTTGGGCGGGTGTCAGTTGCATGCCGGAACCGGGTCCTTGTGACATACCGCTGGGACCGTTTGAGATACCGCCCCCACCTGCCGAGTTTGGCATGAATCCACCTATTTCCGAAAGATATGGTTAATGAGATAACGAGTGATCCATGGTTTGTTTGAGGACTTACCCGAATTGAATCCACCACCGGGTGCCTGTCGCATGGGACCTGGGCCGCCACCCTGGACGCCGAATGGCATGCTCTGTTGTTGCGACATCATCATGTGCCGCCATTCCTGTTGAGAGCCCATCTGCATGCCTTCGGGTGTCACTTGTACATTAGGCGGTCTTTGTGGACCAGCACCCATTGGGCCACCATAGGGGCCCATGGCAGAGCGAGGGCCACCCGCTGCGGAATGTTGCATATACATAGCGTGTTGAGGACGCATCATTGGACCTAAGAAGATTGGGAATGAAAGGAAGAAACCCAAATACAATGTCAAGGCGGAAACCTACCAGACGGCGGAATGGGCTGTTGACTCATGCGTCTCATGGCAGCTGCTTGTGCCGCTGCGTTTGGGAATCGACCGCCAGAGCTCTGATGCATCATCTGCGCTTGCATGAGCTGAGCTTGGGTCGCCTTGTACTCAGGCGGTGGCGGTCGATTACTGCCGATGTGTTGTTGCTGCATCGCCTGCGCTCTCATCATTTGCTGTTGCTGCAGGAACTTTGCCTGATTCATGCCCATCGGTCCGCCTGACATCATCATCGAGTTTGGACCCATGCCACCAGGCGCTGCCGCTGGATTCATGGTGTTCGGTACCATGCCACCCATGCCACCCATTTGGCCGGGCATCCCGTTCATACCACCCATTCCCATGCCACCGATGCCGCCAGGACCACCATTGCCACCGTGCATTTGGCCCATTCCCTGGGGCATACTACCAGCACCCATGTTTGGATTCATGCCGCTCTGGCTCATCGGCACATTAGCGGCGGCTGCGTTTGCCGCCATTTGACTCATACTAGCCATGGCGCCCGACGCCGATTGATTGCCGGCAGCTTGGCTGGGAACATTGCTGTTGGAAGCATTGTTGGAAGAAGGATTGACCGTTGGACCATTACCAGGTGCCCCAGCCCCACCCGGAACACCACCACCCATTCCAACGGCATTGGCAGCCGCTGCAGCTGCTGCTGCTGCCGCCGCCGCAGCGGCAGCTTGAGATTGTCGCTGTCGCAGCGATTGTTGTTGCTGCTGTTGCTGTTGTTGTGTGAAGCTTATGGATTGTGATTGGGACATGGTGTAGGATTCATTTCCAGGACCTGTATTAAAAAGAAAATACTCGTAAAGCAAACAAAGGTAGATGACCAAAAAGGCGCTTTTCGGTACTAACCTGGCGCATTGTTTATAGTTTGATTTGATTGCTGATTTTGTGGATTATTGCTTCCTTGCTGCGGATGTTGTTGAGGCTGCTGCTGTTGTTGTTGTTGCTGTTGTTGTTGCTGCTGTTGCTGTTGCTGCTGTGCCTGCTGTTGTTGTTGGTTAAAGAAGACACCCTGTTGGGCGGCAACTGAAACGTTGCTCTTCAAATCACCGCTTAAGTGCAGGTGTTGACCGGCAGATACCTGGAATAAGGAAAACAAATAATTTTGGTTAGTTATATGTTACAATTTGTACAAGATTTAATATACTAAAAGACTCTTGTCAGAGATTTAAGGCAAAGATAGAGGCGCATTAAATAGAGGGGACTTCTCTACTCTAGTATTCCTCAGATCTAAAAATGGTTAAACAAAGTCCAGAAACTGCCTCTGGGCTTAAGGATATACTATAATGCGAGGGTAATAGGACAAGGAAAAAGTTGACATAAAAAGCTTCGAAGAAACAATTGAACCAACCACCAATAAATATGTGGTGATGCTTTTACTCAGCTCCAAATAAGTGTTTCAAACCAATCTGCAAAAAATTTAATAGATCCGTGGCAATATAACCTTTCCATAACTAAATTTTGCGCCTCCTTTGAAAGATGCATGCACAAAGTATACGAAAACTCTGCTTTCCAATGTCCTAAGCCTTCAAGAATCCAAGACTTACAAAGATGTACCGAACGACACGTTTTGCTACTACTTATCTTACATACTTGTTCTTTCTGGGAGTTCTGGAGGTTTCACTAAAAAGCTTATAGTGCATCACGGAAGTATAAGTAGCATTTACTACTTACCTTTTTTTTTTTTTTTTACATGCTTCCCAATGCCAGGGGCCACCAAAAGCCTTTAAATTCTAACTAATCTGACAGCACGTCCCATTTTGCGTTTGTTGGCAAATCTTCGAGCCTGGCTAAAGCAGGCTATAAGAACACATAAGTCATCAGATCAGCTATGGAGTCGAAAAAGCTTGTCTTCTTATTGTGTGACATACACAAGTTAAATGAATGACTTTCACCGGTTTAATGGAAGAAAGTGGAGAACATCAAGAATCACTTTTTTGGACTGTTGAGATTTCTCGATGTCTTTAATTTAAAAGGTGAGATCAAATGCCCAACCCATCTTTCCCGATAGTCTGCCACAAAATTTCAGAATTCCAAGCGCGAACCCTAGGCGGTTTCAGTAGAGGTTCTAGAGGTTCAACCATTAATTTTGAGTCTGAATGTCGGTCAGCATGACTAGTATGGGGCATGTGATGTATCGACCGCCCTATTCGCAGAAGTATGTGTTTAAGACTAAGATTCCTAGGAATGCTGACGTTTTTTGCTCTATCCCTAAGAATAACATTAGCACCTATGATAACTTACTTCGACAGCTTGTATTCCGTGATCAAGCTCTTTCGGTCATTGCCCAAATAGTAAGACTGCCGAGGTTTCGGAAAAGTAAAGTCCCCACATCAAACCCACACAATGTAGGCTCTCCTCTGACTCTGATACC
Source organism: Neoascia interrupta (assembly GCA_947623515.1). Taxonomy (NCBI): domain Eukaryota; kingdom Metazoa; phylum Arthropoda; class Insecta; order Diptera; family Syrphidae; genus Neoascia; species Neoascia interrupta. Next base: position 152,650,736 of record OX392462.1, read on the forward strand.
CCAGGCCTCTTCGCTCAGTAAAAATTTCTTGCAAAGGCAATGACTGTCGATTAAAAAAAGCTGCCACTCTTCCTCTACAATTAAGAGATCAGTTGGTATTTATTCAAGCTTCTCTTATTGTCATTCCATCCCAAGAAGCATTAACTTCAAAACTGATATTTAGAAGTCTGTTTTGAGAATCCTGTCTCACTGACTGATCAGATTATAAAGAGATAGGTGACCCTAACCGCCCACCACTAATCCTCAAACACCCAGTAAAAAGGAAATAACGGGCTGGGGCTCTCTATTTGAATCCAATCTGTGAATACGTGTGAAGTGCAGGGAGCATTTGAAAATCGGAGAAAGCGTTTTACAATCAGCAGGTTCCGATTGGCCCCGTCATAAGTACTCGCCAGCTGAAAATATTTTGGTATGTTTTTGCAAAAGCATCGACTTAAGGGGTTATGGCATCGACTTAAGGGGTTGTGACTTCCCTTGAAATGCGTAGCACATCGCAAGAATTTGAGGATAGTAGAGAAAAGGAGTTCTCTATTCAACGAAACAGCTGATGAGCCAGTACGGCACATTAATAACCTACACAGAAACACCAAAGCTTACCGCAAGTTTATGCCTTTACAGAGAAAAGCAATGATATAACTAGCAAAGTATTCAATAAAAACATCAGGCATACATCAAATTGTTGTCCTTTCTGTTAATGGTTAATATTCGGCCGATCCTAACTTGGATAAAAGACGCTCCTGGATTTTCGTTACTTTGCTGGTTTTGGTCCGCCTTGGGTAATTCCATATACTGGTACCCACCATATCTGGTGAGAGTTTCCCTATCCTCCCCCTGGGGAGGCGCCCAATTTGAAACTAGCAACCTTAGAAAGGGTAGGTACTTAGGAAAGGGTAGGGGTCAGGCTAAAGTGTTATCCTTTTTAAGTGTTTAGAAGATATCCTGAAGTGTTATCCTTTTAAAGTTTTAAAAGACTATTCTTACGCAATCAAATTTATGTTTAACATAAAAACGTTCACACTCACACCATGTTACCTCGTTTTGTATTATTTAGTACAATAATTGTGATTTCACGGTATTTCAGTGCATTTTGTACATTCTATTTATATTACAATAAATTGTGTTTTTATTCAATTTTGCTATTTGTGACAAAATTCGTTTTAAAAATTGAAAACAAATTATGTAGGGCACTCCAGCAGAACTTGAGCTTTTATTTGGTGTAAGTTTCATTAAATTTTGTTAAGAAGCAACGACGTAAAACGGTTGACCAGAAAACAATTTGCCTATAATTTAAATGATGATGATTTCCACACTTTGATGTGCACTGACTGCGGCGACTTTAGCCTACATCCAGTATCTTGAGGTGTTAATGTAGACAAGAATGAAGTTGACCAACAAGAAGGTAGGCAATTCACCCCCCCTGAGTGCGTTGAAGAATGCCCTCTGATAGTGTTACACGAATAACAATCTGCACTTCTGAAAACATGCCTCATGCGCTTTTAGTGTGGAAGGCTCAAGCCGCTAGGTTGGGTAAACTAAAGTGTACACCAAGTAAGGAAATCTGAATGTTTTCTAAGAATTGAGCTATAATTCCAGATGTATAAAACTTGAGCTCTGAAACTTTTGAGCAAAATCCAAACGCTGGGCCAAGCTTAAATGGCTTAATCTTGGGAGATCCCCAGTTCTTTGAAATTTTTTAACAAATGCTTGAAAACTTGAAATATTTGTTTTCTTTCTCTTAGTTAATTCTTTTGTTTAAAATTTAATGTTATGCTTAATAAAACATGCAGGCAAAAAATTACCAAATTATCCGCTCTCATGTTTGCAATGATACGTTCAGTTAGCTTTTTAATAAAAACAAACTTGATACTTAAATCAATGTTAAGACGCTATATGTGTTTCCAACCTACCTTTCAAAGATAGCCACGGCCGGGTGCATTTTATATTTTAGCTGCTAAACAAAAAGTCAGTGAAAACTTACAGAGCTTTGCTTTCAAGCTTACGAACAATGTTTTCCTTTACATTTTACTGTATGAAAAGCAAGTAATTCATCAGTAGGGCGGTTTTGAAAAGAATACGTTTCTATAAGTTTCTTTTTTATGATTGCATTCGCAAGCATTCCATTGTCTCATTTAACGTTTTGTTTGTAAGTAAATCTAACGAAGCCCTATTGATATATATACGCCCATGCCGAGAGCAACTTCATGTGCCTGTACAAAGTAACTATATACATAAGAACATCAAACAAAATCACCCACCCACTATCGGATTGGGTTTCTTTTAACCGGGCCAAAAAGGCACATAAGAATGGGTGAAAAGTTCTGCAAACATACACGTGTGGAAATAGGTATGGGTGCAATCGTATAAACGTATATTTCTACTTTAGCAGAAGTATCTCATGCTGTAGATAGAGTAAAGAATACTGCATATATCTTCATCAATCCAACCCTTGGTTTGGTCGTTGTGTGATGCATGAACTCTTGGTAGGTGGCAACTCAATATTGCTAGAATAATACTCAAAGTGTCACATGGAACATGGTTAAGAGTGCCCAATTTGAAACTCCCACCCAATTTTATTTGGCATTATACGACCTACTAGGGGATGAGTTGATATTTGCAGACAAACAAATTTTTTGTTTCTAAAGTGATTTTTTTTACATTCAAGATTAATGAAATAAAGAGTTACGGACGAGTAAAAGGTTCAAAATTATTTACGTGTTCCAGCGTCAATCTAAAAGGTCATGGGCTACATTCGAAACTTTTGTTAAACCAAGAACGATATAGGGGATGTATTTATTCGATACTCGCTAGACCTAGATTTCATTGTTTTAAGGATTTTAGTGTATGAAGCAAACGTTATACAAAAGCATGTACATATATCCTATCCATCTTCGGGAAAGTTAAGGAAACTAATGAATTTCGCCATCATTTATCACTGACTTGTCTTGTTTTCTTTATCTTTCTGAATACTTGTCAGCGATACCAATTAATTGTGCATGGCTTGAAGATAACCAGACTTGACAATATGAATAGATTGGCATTGGAATAATGATTTGAAATTTAATGTGAATACAAAAAGTTTTTGTATAAATACAGATTTGCGCGTGTATACGCAACAGTGGTATGAATTAATGTCTAGAAATTTAAGTAGGTCGCACATAAAAAAAACTTTACCTTCCGTTTTTGGTAATACTTGTACGATAAAAGTAAATATTAAAGATGAAGCTTTACTTTATCCACCAAAGAGGAGGCCGGAGACTAATTTATAGAATCTGGATTTCAGCTCCTGGAGGAGAGCCATGATAGGGAAAGACAGACGGTCGTGAAGTTCTATTGAATTCGTTGTAAAAACCTCAATCTCAAACAGAGCGTTCGAAATAGGATCAGAGGTAAGCTTTCTCTAGTATCGTGGCGTTTTGGTCAGTGTATGAGCTCACTACTCGGGAGGTCTGAGTTCGAATCTTACCGCTGCCACGCATGAAACAAAGACTCCTTCTTTTTCACGGTCCCCACCTCTGCGAGCTTTGACAAGCCCTCCGAGAAAAACATTTGTCTCGAAAAACTTAAGTGCCGTTCGGATTTGGCAAAGTATCGTAGGACCCCATGAATGTGAAGAATGCAAATCACACAGCATACACGTTTGTGAAGTTGGCCCTGCTCCACCTCTATGTTTTCATGGTTTGAAAGCTATAAGAGATTGCACAGCAAACGGCGTCGATTTAGAGAAGCATTCAATTTAATAATTCTTTAAGCATCGCATTGCGTTGAGTCTTGTCAATCTGGTGTGCCTAGGACGCGCAACCGTTTAATTTTAAATATTAAACTTTGAAACACCTGAATATTTTTTTAAAACGCCACATGAATTGAACATGCGCATTGTTTGACCGATCGTCAAAAAACGACCCCGTTTAAACTGCACTCACAACCAAGGCATTAGTCTCCTTAACGTCAATTAAAAGATCTTCGCTGCAGTGTTTAAACGCCTAACGCCTTGAGCCTGATAGGAACATACAAGTGTGAGAGATTTATTCCCGGAGAGGAGAGTCCATCAATGATCAAACAAAGGCTTAGTGTTGAGTCGATACCCACCAGCCACCTTTTCATCGATTTCAAGATCGCGTTCAAGATGCTATCATCATCTAACCAGGGCATAGTGACGAGCTAAACAGGCCAATGTCTAGTTTTGACATTTTTGCCAAACTCAGTTTTTGTCGGATCAGGATGGAAAACACGCGCGGCTTTGACGTGGTAAATGACGACTTCCTGATTTAGGGGAAAATGTAGAGGTAATCAGTCTCGGTGTAAGCGTTTTGGTGTGAACCACTACCAGCAAGATACCGAGACAAAAACAGAAGCCCAAGTAGTGTAACCGTTATCGACGTAAGACCTTGGCTAATCGAACGAAGGTAAGACTTAGCCTTGATGACGGGAGAGATAAGTTTTGCCAGTTGAAGTATAAATTGGTCCCAGGAGGTTTACCAACCGTCGTTATCTGTGTAAGAAAACGGTGGCCAGTATGGAACAATCTTAAATGACAAGGAGAATTCGTTGTAAGCCTGTACTAGACCAGTCCTGTGGGGAAAAACCCTGGTGGGCAGCGAGAGATGATGGTTTTTTTTGCGAACGTTATTTTCGAGGCGGTAAGGACTTTGTTTGCTTAATAATAATAAATAGAGTGGCGCAACAGCTCGAGGTGAACCAGGGCAAACTTCTCAACAATGTATGCTGGTGTGTTAATTTCTTTACATACAAGGGGACCTACAATTTTTTGCCGAATCCGAACGGCACTTTGAGAAGTTTTTCAAGACAAATGATACTCTCGGAGGTGGGTGTCAGACCCTCGCGGAGGTGGGGACCGTGAAAAAGAACAAGTCTTTTTTTTTTTCAGGTGACGATGGCAGGATTCGAACCCAGACCTCGGGCGTAGTAAGCACACACGAACCACTACGCTACGGCACCCCTTTGTTTGCTTAGGCTCCGCTATAAATTCAGACAAATACACGATACCTAGCAAACGATACAACCTTTTCCAATCGCTGATTCTTTGACCTAAGAAGGCAAGTGAAGGGTGGCCAATCTTTGTCACGAGCAAGTAAAGTGTCCGTTTTACCTCTCATTGAAAGATCCTCATAAACCAGTCTTGATGATGTAGATTTACGTAGAAGCATTTTGTCAAAGGCCGTTGAAGGTGCTCTGTGCTGCTACCAATGGACCATCCTTCCTATGATTTTTGATCCTGTCATATAGCACCACCAAAGACCCAACGTGGAAAGCATTTGAATCTTTCGCAGAGGAGCAGTTATCGTGCAGTAGAGGAGCCCAAGGTTGGTGTACGCAAGTGAAATTAGACTTCAGCCAATTTCGCGTGCAAAATTGGAGACAGATCTGGCTGATTAAGCTACAGATCTGTCTTAGGAGCTTAATCAGCCAGATCTGTCTCCAATATTGCACGCGAAATTGGCTGAAGTCTAATTTCACTTGCGTGAAGTTGTTACAGTCCTAGGTCCATACGTCGCACTGTACTGTCGCACTTTATGTTTGCCTGTTGAATCACAGTCGCTTTCGTCTTTGCACTTCTAAGCCTTTAAGACTTGCATTGACCGTTGTCCTTCTAATTATCACAAGTGGGTATTCTCCTTCTGAGCCTTGTAAGGAGCCTACCTCCAATCCGAATATCCATTCTTTAAACGATGAACCCTTGTTGTAGCAACATGGCGGTATTGTCTTGTTGATCTTGTATCTTCGGGATCTTAGCTCGAGTTGACAAAGGCATACAGTTCGGTTCGCACACGCACTGCAGGCTGCACCTCAGGATGTGTAATATGTATTTGAAACCGCTGAAAGCAAGGCTTTTGCCCACGTCTGCGGCTAGATAAAAGTGAATAGCGGACTTATCCAAAACTTATTGCAATTCGAAACAAGCCGTCTTAATCTTTCACCTCATTGTTGAATTGGCGATCTGATCTTCCCCATTATCAATGGAGGTGATAAGGCAATTAAGCTTCAGTTCGGCTCATCCAAACGTCTTGTCTTTTAAAGGTCAGGTTTTTAAAAGTTTTTATTAAGTAAGAATAAAGGCTTTGCAGGGCTTTTCCCGTCAACCTGAACATTATATGCATATAACATCGTAATATCCTGAATAAATTCAGTCAGATGTCCTTTATTTCCCTTGTTTTCTTAGTCCATAACTAGAAAATCAGTTTAATACACATGTTCTTATGGAAAGTGACATACGCCACAAACATTTTCTATTGGCCGTTTTCCATGGAACGCGTATATTAAACGCAGTTGTCAGTTTTGTACTTCAGACTGGCGGTCGCAACGTATTTATTAGGATTGAGCCTTATGGCCCTATAGTACCACCTTTGGATGTTTTGCTATGTTTTTTAATTTAAAGCCATATGGCGTTGACTTAACTTTAGTGTTATGTGTTCTGTGTTCCTTTTAAGTGTCTTACGAGTGTCTTAAAGTAGTTAAAATATATGCGGCCTCACACGTTTTCGGTCTACTTAACTTATATTATCTCAAGTTCAAAGCACAACTCAAATCGCAACATAACAACTGAAATTTATAGAATTTTCCTTATTAAATTGACGTGTTTAAATAGTATTTGATCTTTATAGGTGCAAGGTAGGAGCTATATAAAAATATGCAGCCTTAAAGACTCTTTTAAGGCATGAAAAATGTTTCTGTGGATAGGTAATGCTCGAGTTCTTCGCAAAAAGCGCTTCTCTTAACATGCTCTACAGTGCATGCGTCGACATTTTGATTCCTATCGCGAGTAGGTATATCCATCCACCAGCCAGCATCCAGCGATGACATTGATTTATTAAAATTTCTCTTCTTCGGTCTGCGAAAATTCCAATAGCAAACCAACGACACAATAGTGGCGCCAAACGAATTTTCGCTTCATCCGTTGACGTAAGGGAAATGAATTGCTGAACGCCTGATATTGTGAGCAGCATTCGCCTCGTGAATCCGTCAGTGAATGGAAGCGTTTGGGGAAGACAGATGGTTGGATTTCGCGACATTTTCCATACGTTGTTATGAACTAGATTTGTTGCAAATGACCATGTGTACAGGTTTGAATTATCACAGATATAATCTATGCCGATTTTCCAACAATCTCGATCCGCGATGAAAAATAAAATTATCATAATACCAACATTGAAGAGTCCATGCAATATTGAGGAACCTATACATGTATGCAGCAACCTCCCATACACATTGGTTAGTAGTCCCTGTTGGTTTCCTCATGCGTCGGACTACACTTTGTGGAAAACAAAGTTTTTTTTTTACAATTTACAGAACAATGACCTTCCTCCAATCGTGGGTGCGCACGTGAAACTTCTATATTTCAATTTTTCCTCGTTGGCGTAGATACAATTTTTTTCATTTCATCATATCCACCCAGTCCTTTTATTTCTGTAGTTTATAAGGGAAGGATGCATTATGAATTTTTTTTTTCAGTTACGATTGCATGATATGATGTTCATTTGTTACATATACCGTTTCACGATTAGATACTCAAGTGAGGACTGTTCTTGTCAGATGTTGACACATGTCATAAAACTCACCACCACGCACATACGGTGGACATTGTGTTGAAAATTATTTTATTTAAGTTCCACAACGGCATCATCACCACCTCACCACCCAACATGAAGTTGACAACGCAACAGATACTTTTAGAATAGATAAATGTCGAGGAAACGTTGAAAGCATCCCTCTTTGGTGCTTTAAAACGACAGCACTTTAAAAAGGTGTAGGTATAGTCCTTATTGTGTAGCCACCCGGTTTAGAACAAAACAAATAAATTCGGAATCCAAATTTTGAGGATTGATTAACTTTTTTTTATGCAGATCCATGAATTTATTTTAAGCAAACATCCAAAAGCCACTAACAAGCTGCTCAGAGTATAATTCAAAATAACAACTAATCTTCTGACACGCATTAAATTTTAAAAAGAAATAAAATTAGAATAAATTTTAAAATTATCAAAAAAGCGGACCTAAGTTCAGAAATGGTGAAAATTCGAAATCTACTAATTTGTATAAGAAAAACAACATCGTGCTAAATTTAAAACAATTCCAAGGAAATCAAAGGATTCGGTGCATAACTTTTTTCAAATAAAAAGTTGTTAAGTACGTTTAAAAAATTTAGTGGCCTTATCGCCATTGGTCCCGAACTCATTTTGAACAAGTGCACGAGTTCGTCTGTGACAAACTTCTATATACCCGACCCTGTATACCGTGCAACACCAAAACTTAAAGTTTTTGGCCCGAATTCATATATTATTTGTATAGGCCACGCCCCAGGGCCCCCAAAAGTGGGTCAGGGCTAAAAATTAAAGTCATTTAATAGTAATTTCGTTAGAATCATGAGAAAGAAAATGCGTTAAAAAGCGAAAATTATTTCGGAAAACTGTTTGTTCCTAAAAACGCCCCCCAAAAGTGGGCGGAGTTAAAAAATTTGTGTGGAGCAAACTTAGCAAATTGCAATATGTTCAACAATTTTTTTTCCAATTTGGAGTATACTTCCCGAGAAATCGGGTTTTTTGAAAAGGGGCATGGTCGATATTGTGGGCGGTCCAATTTTTGCCTTCTTAAAGAAAAACTGAAATAGAAGTTGTATTACATTGAAGCCAGTAATAGGCGTGGCCGTTGGCAGATTTAACCAATTTTAACGCTTTGTCTGTACAAAATAAGAACTAAGATACACTTTTAAAGACCTAAAAACTTCACGCATACAGGGAGACGGACGGACATGACTTAATCGATCCATATATCGGTCTCGATCATATCTTTAGAAAGTCTTAGGGGTTACGGTGATTATTTCACTGTGTTACAAACTATGCATTTAAATTAATATACCCTGGGTCGGGTGTAAAAAGTCGGTTCTACAACATTTCAACCGGACAACCCTAATTATAAGAAATGAGCAGATTTTGTACTATCAGTGTCCGATGTGCATATAATTCTGTGCACATTCGTAAAGGGCTTACAGCCTAAGAGAATGTTGCTTTGTGTAAAAAAAGCTGCCTACGTTAAAAGCTTTACTATGTTAACCAGTTATGATGTGCAGGAATTTATCTTCTAAAAACTAAAAAAGTAATGTGGCGGGATGAAGCTTTCAGATCGCAAAAAAAAAGAGATTCAGCTAAAAGAACGAAATTAAAAAAAAAAGCCGCGTCGATACGCAAACCCAATTTTAGCCTAAAGATAAACGAAGTTCTTAATCAAATCTGAACCTTCCAATTGAAAACTAATACTTAACACAACAGCATGGCGCCCACATATTTCAGTCGATGACTTTTAGTAGTGGCACAAGGCAAATGAATTTGGACGTTTTAAGTGACAGTGAGAGTCTGCCAATCTTGAGAGAACACTCATAAAAAGCTTTTAAACTGGTTTGGGAGAGCATTCCGATTGGAGGTAAGCAAAAACGCATGTAAAAGCAAGTTCTAGTAGTAAACTACCTGCTAAGGGAAGGCATCCTCCTGTTGCTAAGAAAAGTCCACTGTACCATGCCTGCAACTTCGAACCCCACATCCAAGAACTCCAGGTCACAAGACGGCCCCTCAAAAATACCGAAGAAGGCCAAGACAACCTTAATGGTGTACATGTCATTTAGACTGCTTTTCCTCTATAGGCCGAAGAATCATCTAACTAAACTTATCGGTATAATGGACCAGGGTGTCGAGGAAGGTAGGAAAAGTTCGGATAACTCCACCGAATTTCATGGACTGGGGCAGCTATCAGACGGGTGCCAAGCTTCTGTCATTGATGTGACTCTGGTCACGAACGCTCCGATTATTAACGTCAACGACTGGATGGTGTCTCCGCTGTTATCGCTTTAAGACTCCCCAAAAGTCTCATTCCTGAAATCCTAAAAAACACACTGGGACGCCTACAACAAAAAATTGAAGAGTAAACTTGACAATTTTACTCCAACTCAGCCACAATCACCGTTGGATTTAGGTAAAATGGTGAGGATAGAAGGCAATGAATCTAGCAATCTGTAAAGCCTGCCCAATCAGCGGGCACTAAAAAGGTGGTAAGCCTCAATAGTGGAATACCGAAATAAGCAGGCTATGACGGGCGAGCAGAAAGCTCTACTTTAAGCTATAAACATTCTAGAGAACCTGTTGACTGTGACCTTTATAAGATTAGTGCCAGGAAGGTTAAGACAGAGGTAAGGAAATCACACCAGCCTCATGGAGTCTCTTCTGTGAAAACATAGAAAAGAGTAGTGATTCATCCTTGATCAGTAAGATTTTATCCAAATCATCAAAAAAACTAGATGGAAGGAAACTAGTCTAGCAAGGAAACTTTAGATTTGTACCTTTTTATTGACACCCATCATCCTGGCAGCAAAACAAAGGCAACACACTCTGATGTTAGCCTTAATAAGGTTCAATTTAGCCCGATCTTGATGTCACTCAGGACATCCAAAAAAGAGAATTTTAAAAAGCGGCATAGTAAAAAACCAGAATTTTAAATATTCAAGATTTTAAAAAACACTTTACTTAGAAGGCGGTTTTTTAAAACTTATCGGCCGTAATTTTTCGTAAACGGGACCTTAAGAACTGAAATCCCGATACGCCCCTTTCTGCAAAGCTTACAGGGCAATCGCTCGCTTTTACATGCCGACGATAGCAGCAACCCAACCCACAGAGTTTAAGAAGCACTAAGAAGAAAGAAACCTCAGAACAGTTCGACGTTTTGACAGATCCTTGATGAATTCACTAAGTGCCATCTTTATATGTGAATGATGAATTATTTGGAAGTATTCCGAAATTTTTGCTCACACCAGGTAGTAGAATAGTCTGAATAAAAAGAAACAGATTACGATTTCATGAAATAGTGATAATGGGGCGGACGTAGACAGGCGATTCTATTGTTTGTCAAGCGCGGGCGTGTTTTTCTCGAGTGTAATAGCTCGGCATTTCAGTCTAAGTGTAACTAATAAATATCCTTTATTAAACGTTCAGGACTTTTTTTCACTGAATGTACCACTGTATGGGACATCCAGCCAAGTACTGTATGTAGGCTATCTTAAGCTTATTCAGGCCTGTTGAATATAGACTGTAGAAGCAGTGATCAGCGGTAAAGCTGTCCTTATCGGAACTCCCAACTTTTGTCCTGCAAGAACTATTATTATCCAGCACCACCTCTGTTTAAAGCTTTAATTCGGCTTTGTTTTCATTTCCATAAAATAGTGTAGGCACATACCTACACCACCCATTAAACTATCGCCATGAAATGCTGGAATGCCATTTTTTCTTATCCCGTTCATTAAGTTTATGTCACGTAAAGTACAAATGAACGGCGAGAGGCAAAAAAAAAATTAAAGATTCCCCTGGTGTTTTTCATTATAAACTTTCCGCTGGATAATTTTAAATTTCACCAAGCTTAACTTATTTTCACCGTCGGTATTATATTTATTTTCTGTTTTTTTTTTTTTTACTTTTTTCGTCGTCCTTACAAGCGCAAATGCATACATATACACGTGCTTTCATTGCGCTCTAGATTTCATCTATTTTTTTTTATAAGCGAAAAGCCACCGCTAAAAACTGTCATTGTGGTCGGATAGTAAAGAACACACAAAAAAAAGGAAGAAATAGGATAGAAGTGAATAAGAAAAGCCCGCCACTAGCACTTAAATACAACAAGGGTTGAAATTTGTTGCATGAATAAAAGGCAACAACGGTATGGATGGGTGGGCTTTTAAATTTTTGTTTTATTCCCATCCGTTAAGGAGGCTAAAACAAAGTGTGCATGCTGAGATAGTGTTGCCATTCGGTAAATTAATACTGCGGGCAGTAAAAATCGTAGAACTCTAGAATCTCCATTGAAAGGTAGCATGATTATATTAGAACATACCACAGAATCCTTAATTTTAAGTCATAAGCTTATATTTAAAGGCGGGTGGGATATTAGTACCAGATAGCACCTAGTAAGCGTGATGAGGGGCTACTGGGGCAAGAGTTCAAATCCCGGCCGAAATAATCTTAAAGAAAATTAGTTTTTAATAGCTGCACGCCCAACAATATTCTGTACTCGGATTCTTGTTTCGATTTTTATTTCGACATTCAGATTTTCCAAGTTATAAGACCAAAAGCGTCTTGAATATTAGGTTTACTGAGTGCACTTTAAATAAATCTGTACAAAAACACTTACTGAGTTGTAGGTAGACTTTTATTTCTGAAACGAGCACGCTGGCAACCAAGAAAAGACTAGTTCCTGATTCCTTGCACATTTTTGATACCATTATGCCATATAACACCAAGAGCAAAATGTGCGGAAGAGCGTAAAAATGTGGGCTTGCCGCGTTCGTTAATTACGAGTTGATATAATTCCAATAGTTCTGATGCACATAGAACTCGAACTTTAAAATCAAAAATTCTTCACTAGGGCAAAAAGGGACATGTAAAAGTTTTGTAACTCTGACTCTATAATTTGCCAAAATCGATACGAAGAAAATAAATGAATCTGGCGGGCTGTCGTGGCGTAGTGATCATTGTGTCTGCTTACTACGCCGGAAGTCTGGGTTCGAATTCTACCTGTGCCACTTTCTACCAAACGACGTTCTTTTACACGGCCCTTCACCCCTCCCTCCTCGAGGAGGGTGTTTTTAGTTTTGTTCTGCATTTTTTGGATATAAAATTCATAAAACGACGGCCAGTACTTTGAGCACAGAATTTAAATATAACATTAATAAATATGAGGTTTTGAATTAGATTTTTAAACAATTTCAGAAAAATTTAAGTTAAAAGCGGGGTATTTAAAAAATCTAAAAAATTCTAAAACAAAATTCTAAAAAATTCTAAATTACTTTATAATCGGTATAACCGTTAAAATCTAAAATATTTTGAAAAATAATTTTTCAAATGTTTTTAAAGCTTTCGAGCCAAATCTTAAAATCTGCTTATTATTGAAAGTTCGCTATAACTTTTACAAACTCGCTATAATTACCTGAAAGGTAATTCTTGATATGTGTGTGATTTTTTTCAATTTTTTTTCGATTTGTTTCGGAGATAATCTTGAAGACGAAACTTTTTTTCACGATTTTCTGCGTTTTTTTTCGAAAATACGTCAAAACCATAGTTTCAAATTGTCTAACCAAAATTTCATTTAAGCCTTAGCTTAAGCTATGTTAGCTTTATTTGTGTCAATTTTATTTTTAATTTGCGCATTTTAACTTTTTTTACTTAATTTGTTTTATTGCTCAATATCGCCGAGATTTCTCGCTTTAGAAAAATTTATATCTTGAAAATGTCAGTGTTACCATTCTTTTTTAATATTTTTTTCTGTTTCAAGTCATATTTTTGGAAAATCACCCCTCCCGGCTAAGCGGGGGGAAGTGTCAGTTTTTGGCAATCTTTTTCACCATCAAAATTTAAACTGTCTGTCCATTTTTTCCGTCCAAACTTTTTGTGTTATTTTATTTTTCAACTCAAATTCCATTTTATTTTAAAAATTAGATATGTAGACATGTTTGATTCATGTCTCCACCAAGTCTCCACCGGGCACTAATCCGAGATTAATATAAATCTCTATTAAATCCTCTACAAATCAAGTGATTTAACATACAAATTTAAATCCTCTCGGCAAGCGATTTAAAAAAAATCCTCTCATAAATCCCATTTCCCCTATTCACAAACCTATTTTCTGCAACTTTTTAACTGTTTGGGAATCAAAAAAGAAACTGAAACTGTCCCTGTATATCAGTGATGACTAACACAGATCAGCGAATCGTGAGACCGCTAATACGCGACAGGGGCAGGGCTTATGCCTCCACTTCGAATTATAACCCATGTCCAGGCTGTGCAGGTAACCATGCCTTTCATCGATGTTCACGCATCGTTTGCCTAAGCAGAGAGCAAAGGGTACAACAAACTTTAGAACTGGGTTTGTGTAAAAATTGCTTACGTCGCGGACATATTGCACGGGACTGTCGTTCGAGTCGATGCCCCAGATGTGCTTCGGCTCCCCACAATAGCATTATATGCCCACGTGCACACCCAATGGATCCGACAATTGGCATAGGGTATAAGGCAGGTGCGGACAAACTGGTGGCAGCGGCAGCCAACAGTGCACCTGAGCACGAAAAGTAGCAATTATTACCTTCCTTGGAAACCGGCCTTGGGGTTTCAGAATTTTGTGATTTGCAGCCACCCTCTAAACGTCAAAAGGTGAGCGACGTTGGACGATATCAGAACCGCAATACGAGCGCTCGTCTTGGTCTGCTAGCAACTGCTCAGGTACGGCTTTTGCTAGATAACGGAACTAAGACAACCTTCCGTGCCCTATGCGACACAGGCGCACAAGTTAATATTATATCCAGGGAGTTTGTTTTGCAGAACCGGATGCCTGTTTGCCGTTCCACGACTAATATCATAACGGCGACAACTTCGGAATCTCTTGAATGCTGCAGATCCGTATCGGGATGTTTGATGTCGATATTTAGTCAGGAGCCTCTTATGCCCGTTACTTTCGTAGTAGTGCCATCGGTATTAGAATCGGGCTGCCTGCCATGTAGTCCCTTGCAGAACCAACAGCTTCCTAGTGCCATCTCGGACCATTTGGCGGACCCAACCTTTGATTCACCCGCTCCTGTTCAGGCTCTTCTCGGCGTTGGAGTGTAGGCCTGACTTATGCAGGAACAAATTGTGCAATTGAACTCAGGCCTGGTAGGGCAGCAAACACGGCTCGGGTGGTTAATTTTTGGAGAGATGGCATCTGAGGATTGCCGCGATAGCCGGTGCTGACCATTTTAGATAAGCAGCTTCGAGATTTTTCAAAATGTCTTGTAATACTGTTAAAAATAGTAAAAAACAACTAAACAATTCTGATCTTGGTGTAATGTTTATTTAGACAATCTTAATTTTGATTTTGGTCACTCGTCACTGTCGACTGGTCCCGCTGCGTGCACAAAGAAGACTGCCCGCTCCTACATAAATAAATAAATAAATAAATAGAGTGGCGCAACAGCTCGAGGTGAACCAGGGCCAACTTCTCAACAATGTATGCTGGTGTGTTGATTTCTTTACATACAAGGGGACCTACAATTTTTTGCCGAATCCGAACGGCACTTTGAGAAGTTTTTCAAGACAAATGATACTCTCGGAGGGCTTGTCAGACCCTCGCGGAGGTTGGGACCGTGAAAAAGAACAAGTCTTTTTTTTTAGGTGACGATGGCAGGATTCGAACCCAGACCTCTGGCGTAGTAAGCACACACACTAACCACTACGCCACGGCACCCCGCTCCTACGCCCGCTCCTACGCCCGCTCCTACATCCCAGAGAAAAAAACTTCTCTCCCTCGCTCCTCTCACAGTGCGCTAGTTGTTCATACAGCACAGGTCCGTCTCCGTCGTAGCAAGATAGGGCGCGTTAACACTGTACGACAGATCAGTCACAAGTACGTTTTCTAGTGTGATTTTTTCAGCGAAAACGTTTTTCGCTCCTGGGAAAAAACTCTCTTTTGAAAGCCAAAATGACAGAAACAGAGCGTTCGTGTCAAATTAATCCTATATTTGGGATTTATTTTTAATCGTCTCTTGCTAATCCTATTTTAATTGCCAGTGGAGACATAGTATAAAAGTATAACATTGTTAAAAAAAAACGCAAAAAAAAAATTGGTAAACAAATTTGTTTATTGTTCAAAATCAAGAATAGGAATCACGTGTAACGATAAGATATTGTATTGTCTGTTCGAAAAATATTCTTAAGGGACTTTGGGATTACATATCTCAGGTTCAGTTATATTTTGCGAGCTAAGCTTAAACTGTCCAAGCTTCCCGTGAACTTAAAATTTCAATGAAAGCTCGCAGCAATAGCAGCCACGTTTGTGCGCTTTGTTGCTGTAGATTTGCGGAAGACTGGAACTGCTGTACTTGTTATCCTTCCGATAACTGGGAGTATTTCAATTTTTCAAGGAGAATTTAGAAAATAATTCACGCTACATGGGAAATACCCAACAAACATCCAAGACAAGTTGGGAGAGAAGCTTACATTCTCCGTAATTATTGGCTGTATTTCTCTTTATGGCGCGAGTATATGGAAACAGTGTTTTAATAGTGAATAGTAGGTCACCCCGTACACTTATATTAGGGCTCGTCTAGGCTGTTTCTGTTATAAATAACGAATAACATTGCAATAATTGTATTGCTCATCAGTATTCGATCTAGACTAATGCGCTAAACTGTTATACATACTAATATAGATTGAACCTAAATAAAAAATAAAATATGCTTGCTCACGTCCTTCTATTGGACTTTGAGCAAAGCTGTTTGTTCTTCTTAAAAAACGTTGTCTAATCTTTTGTAATCTTAATAGTTTCAGAAGCTTTAAAATTTAGCTTTTCATTTAAAATCAAATTCTAAGAAAAATACGCCTGTGAAAAACTAAATTGAAGCTATATTTTTATGATATGCCGCAATGAGAATCAAGCTTACTTAGGAGTCACTTGCGCACTGAACTTTTGCGTCACTAGACTTTATTTTTAGTCACAAGCTTACTTGTGTTCACCTTTTTAAGCTTTATGGCAAAATGAAAGAATTGATATCAGCTTTGAAATTGAGCCTTTTATTACTTAACGGTTCCAACATTCAACCTCAAAGGAGGATAAGTTGCCCACCTTAGCTCCTATATTTTATTCGTGTAATATTTTACATCAATTACCAAAAAAAAAAACTCCAAAACCGCACAAAATCACTTGAAATTCCACATGCATACATCTAGGCACAACTCAAAAGAATCTGTTTTATGCGAAATTCCCCATATTTCAAGCCAGTCAGTGGCAACACGTTTAGCCTTGCGCCCTCTTTAAGGATTTTCAATTTCGTAATTGAAAGCTCTTTCAGTTTCAGATACAAGCGTAGAACATCTAATGCATGCTAAAGGTTAGAGAGAACGAGAGCTTTTCCTCTCAACACGCTCCAATTTTGCTCTGATTGCTGTAAACGGTATATAAAAGTGTTGGAAGGACACATTTTTAAGCAACAGTAGAACAAGCAACTTCAATGAAGTAGATGAGAAATCCTTGGGCAGTATACTTTACCTACTTTATGCTGCTTTAAGCAATTACAATTTTATAACAAGTCTACGGATCTGTATTATGTTGTTGCTCATAGCGAAAGTGTTAAAGTAAAAAAAAGCAAGTTTGGAATAATTTTAAAGGAACCCGCATCATAAATCATTGATCAATTAGAATGTAGTAGGGAGATTAAAAAAAATACCCGTTGTCATCTTTTATTACTCAAGGACTTGTTTTTTACACAGTCAGTCAAATTCAGCCAAAGCAGGGTAGAATATCAAAAGAATCGCATCCTTGCTTTGATTAAGCTTAAGTGTCTTTTCTTCCTTTTGATTTGTTTGAATGATTAGTATTTGCATAAAGAAAGGATCTTCCTTTAATTTTTTTTAACTTATTCCGTTGTGCATATTTTACGAGATTCGACCTCTCGGTCTTGGATAAATCAAAGGAGCAGAAAAAAAATCGAAACACCTTGTTGTAGCATTGTCGGATGGATATCCTTTTTGCCAAGCTTTATCCCTATAATGATATTCTCAACGAGGACATAAATCTTTTGACACACATAAAACTGACTGCAAAGTAATACAAAATGGAAGAAGCTACAAAAGTTTATATAATATGTCTGTGAGATATATTCACTGCAGAAAGTAGCGCGCACATCTGAAATGAGAATCTGTAGGTAATGGTCATGATAGAAATGAAAAGAATAGATGAGGTATCGCGCAGTGATAGCGAACTAAAGTGATAACCTTCTTTTTTATTTGTTGACTGAAAAATAACATAAGCTCAAGTTGTTTTGCATCGACTACGCATGTATGTGTTATGTTTATATTCCCAGAAGGGTTAAACGAGGAAAGGTTGATTCCCTATTTGAAATTCAAAGAAGCAATTAATTTACATTTCACAAGGGAAAAAAGCTTATACATTATACACATTATGACATTGGAATTTGGTATGAAATGCCAAACGACAATGTTATCATCTACTGAGAATGTAAATTAAAACACCAATGTGGGAGGCACTAAAACCGTAAGACAACAGATTGAAAAAAAATCGTATTAATACGAGAAGCTTTTCTGTTCTACTAAGCGTTGAGTAAATTTTCATCTGCTTTAGTCCTTTGTATGTTTCTTGAAATGTACTTTAAGAGTACACATTCCTTCATCAAGAGGGGAGTGGCAGCAGGAGGTATATTTTTAAACCAACATAATACTGTATTTTAAGGCTCGTTTTTGGATTCTATGTAGGCTTTGTTGCACCTGCCCATACATGAGAGTTTTTGAAAGGGCTTAGTTACTTAAGAAATATATTTAGAAATAGGGCTTAAAGTTAAAAGGAAAGGTGAAGACGATCGAGTTTGAGGCTGAGAGTGTTGCGTAGCGGTTAAAAAAGACCAAACACTTATCGAATAAAGAATATAGAAAAACGAGATTATCGTAACTTACGAGGGCTAGTATTTAGAATATTAAGTTGTGCAGAGAATGCAGGTTGAGGCGGTCGCGATGAGGTAGCCAGATCATTGAGTCGTTTTAAAAGGGACCCAATCAGGAGATTAATATGTTACTTCTGACAGAGGACCATATTTGACTAGCTCATTCAAGTATATACGGGAAATCCTTGGAAACAAAGTGATGAGTTGACCTCTAAAAATATCTTATTAAAAATTTTTTTAATATTCAACCAACTTATAAGTTAAGTTAAGTTCTCTATCAAACAAAATGCCAATATTGCGCTTAGATTGAAAGACGGATATATGTTGACCGTCGAGGAAAAAAGGGCGGGGACGAGCTCCACTTTAAGCCATAAGGCTCTGAACACTTTTTGGAGCAACAGTGCGATTGATGGAAACAATAGTCCTGTGGAAGAGATGGAAAATTAAAATGGCCTTTGCCAGGTTGAAAGCCGCAGAGGCACAACCGACCAGCTTCCCGTAACAAAGGCTCGATTACAGCTCTGGAACGCGTTTCCAATACCTTCGCGAATACTTTTCCCGGAAGACTCAAGATATATATCCCTCTACAGTTAGAACAATATCTCTTGTCCCCTTTTTTGAAATAACTCCTGTACTATAACTCCTGTTTGCCAATCACTTGGTGCCTCCCCACTGTCCCAAGCCATCTTTCCGACACGTGTTAGCCATTTAACCACCTTCTTCAACCATTGCCTTGAGCATTTCTGGCCGGATTTCATCATCTCCAGCAGACTTGCCAACTTTTAGCGACTTAATCGATTCCATGGTTTCGTCTACTGTAGGACTATTCTCCACCCTCATCCCGTCAGCAGTAGGAATGCCATCTTCAGTTCTGGTCCTGTTGGGGGTTGAGAAACTCCGAAAAGTGCACTCTTTATCTGCACAAGACATCGCTCTCACTTGAAAGAAGTGTACCGTCCTTGGATTTAACCGCATGAACAATATTCAACTTCCTTCAACCGAGCCGGCGAATAGTCTGCCAAAATCTCTGTTTGCAGATCTGCAATCGTGCTCCAACCTCTTGCCGAACTTTTTCTATGCCTGTTTCTTGGCTGTTCCGATTTCCCCCCGCAGGGGCGCCTTACTGAGAGGTGAGGTGACGGACCCTAGTGAATCCGGTAAGCGTCTGTCCATATTGAGCGGCTTGTCGGTCGGCGTGCTAATAGAAATGCAGTTCCGCTTCTTTTATGCAAATCCAGAGAGGACGTTGAGTGGGGGCCAGGCCACGGATAGTTAAGGCTGTCCATCTGGTAGTGGTCGGATTGGGAAGCTCGACCGGAGGCTATATTCTGGTACCATGGGAGGCAGAGCGCCCATCAGGTCGGCTCTGCGGCCTGGTTCATTTCTGCCTAAAAGAGGTTGGCCCCCTTGTGGGAGCTTGATGGTGGCTGTGGCTACCCGAAATCGCGGAAACATTTGCGGGTCAAGTAGTCCTGCCTTTGGGCTCCTGGGCTACTAGACCTGAAGGTACTACTACTAGGTATGAGATAGGCCTCGCTCTAGCAAGAAGAAAGTTCGCGACTTAACGTGCCTTCATATTGCGTTCTTGTGCTGGAAACCACATAGATTGATCCTGGGGCGGGTAAATGCTTGTCTTTACCATTGATGTGGAATTGCCCACTGTAAGATTAAGCCTACGAGGCAGGTGCTCACCCTAAGCCTTTCATTTCTTTTTGTTCCGATTGCCAGATAAAAAGTTCTCCGCGCGACATTGTACAGGGTGCGAGAAGTTGAGTTTCTACATTGTATCCACACAATGAAGGATCTCTTTTTTCTCCTTTTTCTCTCTCTAATGGCTTCTTGAACTCCAGACGTTTGACACCACGCAGTTCTTTTCTCACCACCAGCCGCTACCCCAAGCCGCTTTACTCCACAAACATTTCCTGCAGAGGCAATGACTACCGATAGAAACAGCTGCCATTCCTCTTCTACATTCAAAAGGCCAGTTGGAATTTGTTCATACTTCTCCAAGACACTGTGCAAAGCGCACTCTGAAGTCAGAGTCAGCATCCTGCAACCTTTCCCACCGTATGCGGGTCACCAATTTTGGTTTTTGCTTGGGTGGCAAAGGAATACTGTCGCTGAAAAACAGTTTACGCTAAAGATCAGTTAAAAGCTCAGCTCCCCTGGAAACTCGAACATCACAAATCATTCTTTGAACACGCACAATGGTACAACAAAGAGATAAATCTGTGACCTCTGTTTAAACTTTGTGTATTTGTGAACATCTTTGTGCGGGAAAAAGGTGTTCATGATGTTCGTGATCCAACAACTTCCCTCCGTTCCTGTTTGGAACCGGGTCACCGTGCCTCCCGATCACACTCCTCCAAGTTATGTTGTCCGTTCCCACATATGTGCATTGCAGTCAACCATCAAGAGAAAGAAATCCATTTCTGGCAGTCTACTAGGACAGCATAAACTTCGTTCAAAAGGGACTCATACTCTGACTCTAGATTTGGCGAATACACCTGCACCAGAGCCAGAGGAGTCGATCGTTCTAGCTGAAGCTTTAAGATCAGAACTCTTCTCCATAATGGAATGATATCCAATACATTTTCTGACAACCGGGAGCATGTGCGAGTATCCCCACACGAGCTTGTGCAGTCATGTGACCTGGGACGCCTGACCAAAAGAGTTTCCACCCATTAGCGAAGTCTTTGGTTCCAGAACCTTTCCACTTATGTAGTTGAGGAGATCCCAGTTGCATCGAAGTGATATCCTTCCTCGTTAGCGACGAGACATTCCATGTGACAATTTTGAGTTTGTGCTGTTGTTGATTTGTACGATTTCCACCTAAGCCCTCATTTGACTTGGCACTGCCCCCCTCACCCCCCATAATGGATAGCGGCACCAATTAACGGGCTGCTCGTAACTTCTTTGGGTTAAACCCGGTCGGATGCCCGGACCTTCCGTACACCAAGCTCTCGCATGCTGACGCCCCTCAGGCCTAGCTTCAAAGGGTGCCCCGAATAGCCAGGATCAGCAAATATCCGAGGCTGTTTTCTTTTCATGGTTGGGGGTTTTTATACCTAGTTGCCAGGTTTTAATTCGGCCGATACTAGCCCGGCAACAAACCGACCAGAAAGCAGCTCATCCCGAGACAGCCGCTCCTGGATTTCTGTTATTTGAAGTTCAGCCGCCCTTCTGGGATCAGACGCTGACCAACGAGCTGCACAATATGTATCAGACGCTGTTGAATTCTGACAGCATCACTTATAACATGCTGAAGACAACTTTCGTTCAATGGATTTTGGTCGGCTCTTACGACAGACATACCTTACCTCGAGGCAATTCTAAAACCCGACCTTGCAGGGCATACTATATTTCTCTTCGCGATTAATGTTTCCTATGAGCTAGACGCTAAAAACTTATCACTTAGGTATTTATTGTGAGAAATTTAAAAATTTAAAAACTGTGTTTAAAAAAAGCAATAAAAATTGATTTTCAACAAACATTGTGTTGGTTAAGTGAAGGCTTAGCTCAGCATACCTATGCAAACCGAAAAAGACTGTAATTTTTATTAATCCAATTATTTAGCAGAGACAGGGCGTGTTGTGGCAGAACCATAACCGAAGATATTTGCATTGGAAAAGTCGTCGTCTTTACTAAATTATAAAAAAAAACTTGATCCTCATTTTCTCTAAAAGAAAAAGAAAAACTGCAACCGCTTTCAAATTCTATAAGTTTTCATTTCGAAATTGAATTTTTCGATTATTTTTACTCACCTACGTGTGTGTACGTTTGCATAGAAATTTTTTTTTTTTCAATTGAAGCACACGTCTGGTGCCGCTAGTATGCCAGCATGCAAGTATTATTGTGTTGTTTTGCAAAACGATTCATTTGATTGGATTTAATTTTAGATACTTTTCGCTCTTGGATTTTATTTTGCTCACTCGGATGACACGAACATTACATACATAAAGAAGTTTGCCATTAACTGAATTGAATTTAGATTTTAAGCTGAGATTGTGTCTTGTTGTTAAATGTGCGAATATATATTTTATAAAGTTATTTTGCTTTTTGCAAATGAATGTATCTATAAAAAGCGTTTTGTTACCTTCGATCTTATCATCAGTATGGATTTTAAAATAAATTTTAATTAACAAAAAAAAAAAATAAATATAAAATCGATTTTAGCAGTTGGATAGCATTGATTGAATGTGTTCCCTGCATAGAGTGTGTCCCTGCTCTAAATGGCAACGTGCAAGGCACCATAACCAACACGTGTAGATACGTGATGACGATCGCCATAAATGCACGTTAGCGTTTCAATGGAACAGAAACTTAGTTCATATTTATGAGCGGGAAATAAGGAATTAGAAACTCGTGCAAGCGTCAGTTTATGATATGATGAATTCCAAATGGAATTTGGCGCCACGAGTTAGGACCTGCTGGCACGATGCTGACACTATACAAATGCAACAACATTACATTGCAAAACATGTAGTCATCAGTTTATGAATAGGTTGAGTGTCTTTCGTGATTATGGTATTCGTGTCGATTTGCTAAATGGCACTTGAGTATAGTGCATGGCACATTCGATTGGCATTTGGTGAGATATTTGGTGATGCCATTTTTGTATCACCTGCAATAAATCTCGTATATTTCTTAGGAGTCAACGTTTGCATAAGTTTTACACGATTTTTCAACACATCACATCGAAAGGTAATGAAATTGTAGAGGTCATTCATCACACAAAAAGTAGGCATGTTTATGACCAGACTATGCACAGATCATGGTTAGAAATAGGCTAGACATAGACATCAAGTGCCAAAAAGTAGATAAAGCCTCGATCACTGATCTGTCCATATTTAAAAAAAAACATGTATGTAGTTGTTTGCGAAGATCTTTATAGTAAACTAATTTAAGACTACAACTAGGCTTCACGATTGGATAACCCTCCAGCAAACCGAGGAAATAATGGTGCAGCCAGAGTTCCCCACAAGTTTTAGTAAATTCGCTTTCTCTTTCAAACTCGCCCAACTCCGTCAAGAAGGTATTTGCAAAAAGTTGAAACCATTTTTCGCTTCCAGTGTCGCCCAGGCAGAAAAGGTGTTTCAAACCTTTCTCTCCCACTGGGGAAATGGCAACTTCTGATAATGTATTTACTTTCGGGAAGACTTTATTTTGCTGGGTGATTATTCAACAGGTTGTTAAGGCGATTGACGATTTTCAAATGGTCTAAGATAGGCAATAAGGGCTCTGTAGACTTTGTTATCTTTTCAGATTTTTCGCCATTTTTCCTTTCATATGTAACTTAAACCGCGGCATGACTCAATCTATCCGATGTACAGATGTACAGAGATATCAGCTATGTTAAGCTAGATCCTCAGCCTGATTGATATGGATGGACTATAGGCTGGCAATAATATCCCAACAATTGGATATTCATTTAACCTTTGCGCTTTGCTAGTGATGCCCGATTAGTGATGATGACTGCTTGAAAAAGCAAATGGAAATAGCCTCTTGTGATTGTTCGAATGAGAATGCCTTCTTAAAAGAGAAGGTTTACTACGGAATAAAACTCGGAGCTTGATGTGAGCCTTCTCTCTTATTTGCTTATTTGGTAGGTAGGTCTCACGGAGTACATATACCATTGAAACAGGTAAAGAAATTTAAGTATCTCGAGGTATTTCTCACGAAAAGTGGGAGGATTGATATGAGTTACCCCGTAAGATTGACCAAATAATAATAATAATAAAGATAAATCTTTAATTTAA
The DNA here is from genome assembly GCA_947623515.1 of Neoascia interrupta. Classification (NCBI taxonomy): domain Eukaryota; kingdom Metazoa; phylum Arthropoda; class Insecta; order Diptera; family Syrphidae; genus Neoascia; species Neoascia interrupta. The sequence goes on from OX392462.1 coordinate 152,674,966, forward strand.
ATAAAGATAAATCTTTATCTTTAACAAGTGCTCGTTCCAATGTTCATCTATGGCCATGAATGATATTGACCAAAAGAAATAGATCGCGAGTGCTAGCTGCCAAAATCATATTTCTGAGGTGTGTTGCAGGTATCATTCGTACAGAAAGAGTAAGGAATTCGTAGGAACGTTGGGCCAATTACTTCTTCGAGTGGAATGGTAGATTTTTCGATAGCTTTGACACGTTGTTTGCATCCCTCCTAAAAGAACTTCCTATACAGGTCATCTTAGCCAATATAAAAGCAAATTGCCCTGATGGTAGGCCTAGACACAGGTGCGGTGGGACCAGGAAGAAAAACTTCTTCGACACTGCTTCGAGTTGGTGGCGAAGGATCGGGAAGTATGGAAGGACACCACACCAGTTAAAACAATTAAAATGTGTTGACAATCCAAATAATGGTTAAATTACTGAAGTCATTTGCAAGCTTAAGTTATGCTGTAAAATTTAAAAGGGCATTTAGTTAAGCTAAAACAAAAACAATTTTCTAAAAAGAAAAGTTAAAAGGATGCTCGACTTAGACAATTAAGTTTGTCTCAAGGCGATCTGATTTTTATTTAGCTAGCTGCTGGTATGTATTCCTAAACGTACATTGCTTCTCTCAAAATGTGGATTAGCAAGTTCCAACCGTATCCGCCGTTTAATAAAAGCGTTAACATTCCCCGAAGGACAGTAAGCTTTTTTTCAAAAAAAGCTTTCGGATCTCTTGAAGGATAGGACAAAGTGCTATGAGATGAAGGGTCATAGATTGTCATGTCATAGATTGTCATCCCGGTGCGGCTTGAAGTTAAGTTTTAGCATACGTGTGCGCGCTTTGAAGATTAAACTAATCTCAGAGGCATTTAGCCTCTCACAGAAGTAGTTATCGCCATTCAAAGTATGATTAAGGCGACTATATATTGAGGGTAATATAGTCGCGTCGTGAGGGAAACCCTCGCTCTATTAAGGGACTCCTGATAAAGCCCATCAGTGGGGTGCCGTGGCGTAGTGGTTAGAGTGTGTGCTCACTATGCCGGAGGTCTGGGTTCGAATCCGACCATCGGCACCTGAAAAAAAGACTAGTTCTTTTTCACGGTCCCCACCTCCGCGAGGATCTGACAAGCCTTCCGATAGTATCATTTGTCTTGAAAAACTTCTCAAAGTGCCGTTCGGATTCGGCAGAAAAGTGTAGGTCCCTTTGTATGTGAAGAAATTAACACACACAGCATACATGTTTGAGAAGTTGGCCCTGGTTCACCTCAAGCTGTTGCGCCACTCTATTTATTATTGATAAAGCCCATCGTCTATAATAGATATGCAGTCGTAAAACATGTTGCGCCTTTCGTGGGAGTCCACAGGCTGATGAAATTGACAGTTATGGTTAAATGTGAGTTTAAGCCACTCCTTGATGGGTGATAAACCACCTTGTAGCGCACCCAAGAGAATTCTTCGCTGCAGGTTATTCTTTTAGGTCTTTTCACAACTTTGGCCAAATAATCAGCATTTGACTTACATGGAGACTTTACTAGCGTAACGAAAACACCTATTTATTACAGCGTTGAGGACCCTAAAGACCCTTAAAACGACACATCAACATCTTTATTTAAAAAGAACTGGCTCCACATGCAATTTTTTGCAACTTTTGCTGCCGTTGTCCTTTCTTTTAAGTGAGGACGAATGTCTAAATTATATTTCAGACGAAAACCTAGATATTTGAATTTATTTACGCTTCAATATTTTTACTGTGCAAGCTCCACCTTCCGCTCCTACTTATTTGATGATGGTGCCTGAAAATCATGATTTTGAACTTTGGAGCATTAACTTTAAGGTCCCAAAGATTACAATATTGCTTAAGTTTGTTTATTGTTAGCTGAAGAGTGCGAGGGTTATCTGACATGACAACAAGATCGCCAGCGTATAGTAGAACTTTTATTAAAATATCCCTAAAATAAATGCCACCTTGTAAGGAGTTTACGACATCATCGATAAAAACAGCAAAAAGAATTGGACTGAGAATGCAGCCTTGTGGAACACTACAGTCGGTACGGAAGTCTGAGGTTCTTCTTCTGCCATCCCAAATTGCAGCAGTATTAGAAGATAGGAGTTTTTCGTATATTCTGATAAATTTGGATGATAACCCCAAATTCATCAATTTAAAAAGTAGCAATCGACAGTGTCAAATGCTGCTTTTAAATCAACCAAAAAAGCGTACAACTTTTTTTTTTGTATATACAACGTTTTGCAATGGGAGATAAAGTAAATATTTGTTCAATGGTTGACAGCCCCGGTCGAAAACCTGCTTGGAAAGCGCTTAGTACGTTATTTGTTTCCATCCAACTAACAAGTCTGTAATAAAGTTTGAAGGGGCTGTTTGAAGGGGTTCGAAGAACCCACCTCTCTTAGACCTATGTAGGTTCATTGTAATAAACTGTAATAAACATTTGGGTAAAAATTTTTCTTAGCGAGCTTAGTACAGAAACACCTCTATAATTTTCTGGCAAGTTGGGGTTGCCCTTTTTGAAAATGCCGAAGATTTTTGAGCATAACAAGCTTTTGGGGACAATTTCATTACGGAGGATGTTATTGCAAAGCTCTAGAATGTAGCATAGGAATTCAGGAGTCGAATTTTTTAAGAACTCTGCGGAAATTCCATCATTTTTAAGGCTACCAATAACTCTATCATTTCGAAATCAGAATCAAGTTCGGGGACTATACAATTTTGTAGAGCGAAATTCATGGTTTTCGGTTTGGGTCTGGGAAAAGCAGATTTTTCAGGTCAATATTGATTACTAGAGGAGTTTTATTACTCGTACCCGCTACCAAACGAACATTTCTCCAAAAAGCTTTCGAATCCTTCCAATGCAGGAGATTAGTTGCAGATTTTTTTAACAAACATAGCTTTCTTACTGCGGCAAGCTTCTTTGCAAAGCCCGTTTGATTGTAAATAAAGAATTTTTAAATAATCGTTGTTCGTTTTCCTAAAGAGATTTGCGAAAAAAAGACCTTTTGCGAAGTTTAATACAGTCGGCGTCGTACCAGGCGGCAGATGTTTTCTTCACAATTGAATTTGATAGCACTAAAAATACAGACAAAGCTCCCATTCGCTGACTCAGCCTATTCCTATAGAGTTCTACTTTAGAAGACACCCATAAGCCCTTGAGTCAAATGTTCATGCGGTTGAGCATTAATTCTTAATATTTCTAACTATCCAAGTTTAAAAAAGCAAACTGTGGACGAAGTGGTGTTGTCTTTTTCTTCTTCCTTCAAACAGTTTGTTAAGATTTTTCAACTCTAAGCTTCGTCCTTGGTTGGAGTACAGTATTCTATTCAACCAAAGAAAACCAAATTTTGTTATCTTGTGTCCCTTAAAGCTACTTCGTGTATAGTAATCCATGAAGATGCACTTATCGATGGCCTATCTGTTTCAGGAAAGAAACCTGACTTGTCCACAAAGATTCTTTTCAACAGTGCATTAACGTTTAGGTCCTTTACTTGTTCCAAACTGGCCATATTACGACACCTGGATAGCGTTCTTTGGCAGAATCTTGTTTTTTTTTTAATAAACTCCCAAAAAAGTGATACAAGAAGAAGAAGAAAAAGAGTGCCAGTTAACCCTTGTTTTGAATAGCTGCATGTTGTTATGAGAAGGAAAGTCTGATTGAGGCAGGACATTCCACAGTGTTGAACGGCTTACGAATGAACCTCTAAGCTTCACTGTACGCCCGAAATTGGACTCGAGGGTGAACTGCGCATTCGGTCTTTGTCGAGTATTATGATTGAATATTTTGATGGGAGGAATGCAATTAGTTAGCTATTTCACAGAAAAACTGTTTGTAGAATAGGCGATAAAACAGTGACAGACAAGAGACATCGCGTCGGTGTTCAAGCGAGGCAAATGACTTCGCAACATTCTGTCACCAATAAGTTTTAGCGCCCACTTTTGAATCCTATCCAGCAGATGCAGTGCAGTTTTCGGAAAACCTGACATGGGAGTTATATTCCAGCTCAGGGCGAATGTATACCTTATGTAAATAGCCAGATCAGAAGGAGTTAAATATTTCTTGCACCTTTTAAGGAAACCTAGGAATTTCGCGGCATTCTTGGCAGTCTCGAATATGTGGTCATTCCAACTTAAGTTTTTACTAACACACGTACCTAGAATGGAGAGCCTTTCGGTTTCAGCGATGCAAGGGCCATTCATGGATAATGGCTGGGTTATACGATTATGCTTCAATGACAGAGGACAACATTGAGTTTTAGAAGCATCAAACTCCACTCTGTTTAGAAATCCCCATGATACAATGCTGTTAAGGTCGGAGTTTAATGAGTTTGACATACGCTGTCATTCCAGTTCGCCGTCCGAAGACGAGAAGCGAGGAACCGAGAACGAATATGAAAAACTGAGGCTACTATCATCGGCAAAGGAGTGAATTGGATTAGTAGTAGCAGACAAGAGACCGTTTATGAAAACGAGAAAGAGAGTCGGAGACAAAACTGAGCCCTGGGGAACCGCAGCGTTTATTTTGTGAACTGCAGACTTGAAGCCATTCAAAACAACTTGAATTGAACGGTTCGAAAGGTAATTATTAATCCATTGAATAAGAGATTCGTCGATTCTAAATGCACGCATTTTCCACAAGAGAGCTTGGTGCCAAACTCTGTCAAATGCCTTTGGAATATCTGATATGGCAAGAAGTTTCAAGACATTTCATAAGTTGGAAATAAATCAGCGTTTCCATGACCTTATAAAGATGGGAAGTTAGTGCAGTTGGACGGCAACGAGAGGGCGAAAAAGAATCGCCTTTTTTAAAGACGGGCTGGACAAATGCTGTTTTCCATCTACTCGGGAAGAGACCTGAAAAGTAGGGCCAATGAAAAAGCTTAGACAATGGTTTTGCCAGCGTTCTGAACACCTCTTCAGAACAATCGGGGATATACCATCTGGACCAGCGAATTTATTTATGTGGAGATCCTGAAGTACTTTGTTAACTGTACGAGTGCTAAATGAATTTGTCCCATAATATATTCGACGCGCTCAAGTACAGGTGGAGACATTACGCAATCTGGTAGCGTTGAGCTAGCAGCAAAATGTGCTGCGAGGAGATTGGCTTCGTCTAGGGAACTGACAGCCATTGCAGACGACTGTTGGCATGGAGGATGAGACACAAATTTTCATATTTTTGAGGAAAGACAAAAAGCTCTTACTACCTTTGGGACAATGTAGGATTTCCAGCCTCAACTTTTGATCGTACAAAAATTTTACACGACGAATACGAGCATTGCAGTCATTTCTGGCTTGTTTGAACTTATTCCGGTACGCAATAGAGGGGTTAGCCTTAAAGTAAGACTCCTTCAAATTGTTGAGCAATGCTCCCAGTGGGTTAGCCAGACCACTGGCTTGTGAATCGGGGAGGGGAGCATCGATTGAAAGCACCATGCTATCCGGGATTCTGTGTGGAGATACGAGACAACCCAAAAGTGAATAGTATGCATTTAGGGTAGACTTCTTTCAAATGTATTTTCAGCTTTTTTATTTACAAAGGGCGACTTTACTCTCTGTGAAGTTTTTTACTACTCCGCAGTCCATATCGGAGGGTTCGGTCTTATGTATATTATGGAGGAGCTCAAAAACTTTTTTTCATGCGTATAATTGGACTCACATAGTCGTTAGGATGGATTCAAGGATTTAGAAGTGCTAATCAGTTCAACACATCTTGCAACTGGTTTCTCAAAATTTTTGACATGGAAGCTTTACAGGTACCTTTTCCAAATGCATTGAGTATTGATTCTTCTTAGCTCACCAACTCCCATTAATTTAAGATGACAATATTGACAGACTAAAGGGTCAATAAAAATATGAATGCAACTCGGCAATCTGGCGCCGACCAATATTATTACTATACCTGCTTCCACCTCCAATGTTCTGACACAACCTTATCTACCAGCCAAGTTTATAACATATTCACGACCTAACACTAAAAATATTTTAAGGCCACATTGTAGATGATATTACGAATGAGTACATACACGTATAGCAACAAATCAACCCTGAACATTTAAAAAGAATAACCTTCCTGCAGTCAGAGTAGGGCCCCCTCGTCCTCGTGCAACAAACAATCTACTAACGAGAAATGATTCTAATGAAATTGCTTCTCTTTAATGGCAAAGAGGAGACAGAGAGCCAACTAAATAATATCGCCCCTCAATAATAGAACTTTATTACTCGTAGGACATAAATGACGCCTATGCTTGTAAACGTACTAAACTACACTCACCGGAGGTGAATCGTATCAAAAAGGTATACAGCCGAGTTCGTGTGTATTAAGTTTATGGGCTGTTGTGTTTTTTTGTTGCTGTTATTTTCGTTTTTGCTTACTCCTCAGTCATGTAATCACACACACACACAACACACACACAAACACACACCCACATGGCAAAGCTCCATCATCCTGCAAGCTTCTTAGCAGCTTCACTAGAGCACAGGACCACTGGCTGTGAGTTCACCTCGATGTTGCTTCTATCAAAGTTTAGCAGCCTCACAATAGGGGGCATGTGATAAAAAGTGTGGTAATGCTATATTCCCTGAAATCATCCCCTGTCTTAAAAGTGGGACGGTGCTGTTACGATACGAACACGGAGCTCTTCCCCGGCAAACAGAGGGGGATGAACAAATTTATCGTAGGATGTTGGAAATTGGAATGTGGGGCGGCAGGGTATTGCTGACTATATTGCTCTCATTTGAACGTCACTAGAGAAGGCATCTTTTCAAAAATTACCGGGATATTATCAAGCAGGTTGGTAGGGAAAGTTTTCTGTTCGATAATTTTTCTGGCTTTGCCTTTGATTTGATTATATTATTATTATTATTATAATTTTACTTATGATGGTATTCTAGTATTTCGTGGGGGAATAGGTACAAAGGGGGCATTTTTGGATCGGATAGGGCTGCCTATATACATTTTATTAGTATGTTATTTTGCCTCTTATATGAGCCACTGATTAAACTGATTAAACGATACGAAAGTCTTTAAGATGTTTGCCTCATGATAGAAAGGGTTGATCTTGGTAACAATGGTACGGAAGTAAATTTTTCAAATATCTCTAGACATTTGTCCCTCAAACAGAGAGGAAATTCCTGTTTTAAGCCAAATTGAATACATTTAGGCTGTGGAAATTTTGGGCCTAACCGGGCATCTGGACTAGCAAATTGTTTTTAATTCACCCCACACACTAATTCGATAAAAGTATCAAGCAACAATTTATTTTGAAGATTAATTTTTGCAGAATCTTTTCATTTCACAATAGTTTTTTTTTAATAAGTGAACGTTTATTTTAATACATGATTAAATCATCTTTACTTTATTCACCAAAATACAAATCTCATGTATGAGATGCGACAATAGCGCCCAAATTGGAGCTCATACTTACGACCCTTCGCTTTATGCTCTTAAAGAGGACATAGTCTTTTGAGCTGGGAAAAAATATGAAATAGTGGTAGGTACGAAAATTAAGGCTTCTGCGAAAGATTTTGGTGAAGAGAAGAGGGTTCATGTGGAGCGTGAGAACAAAACCGAGCTGTAGGTACCCGTTAAAGGGAAGAAAAGAAACACATTGTAACATGTTGATTCTTATATTCAGCATACAGAAACGCAAAGAACTTGCGGAGGCAGGAAAGCCTCAGATGGTTAGTAACTAGGGGTGATTTTCCGCATATCGACTAAAACCGATAAGAAATACTTCATCAACTGAACGGGAATATTTCTTCTAATACACCTTCAAAAAACGAGTTTGAATTCTTTTCGGATGTGTTAATGTTCCAAAGTCAAGTGTAAGCCGGGCTTCAACTGAAAGTGTTGAATACTCAGTATGTGCTTTGGTACTAATCAAACTTCTTTAAAAAATCCACACTGAATACTGTTTATTCGTATTACATCTCATTGCCTCTTCTTTTCTATTCTGTACAAACCTATTTGTTAAGAATCGATAGGTGAATCGTATTTGTTAAGAATCGAGCTGGCAGCGTTTGAAATGATCATAGGACTAGCCATTATTATAATGTTTGAAGAATTGTAAATTGTTGTAATTTTTCTTTTTTCAACATTAAATCTAATTTTGTATGGCTTTGCCGCTCTCCAATGTAAGCAACTATATGTTGGGTTAGCTTTTTAATCGAACTTTCAGTTTAGGTCCTCTGAGCGGATCCATAATCACTGTGAGGACTTGTGGCATTGCTAGGGTCGTTTTCCATAGATGGGAGCCAGGGTCGTCGCCAAAGAAGGCTTTAACTTTGGCTGCCAAAGACACTATTTGGTTAAAAATTTATGCCTTAAGTTTATTACTGATACTCAAAAATTGGTGAATAATCTTAATCTAGACTAGATGGTGAATAAAGGGTCTCAGTCTTGCCAGCATCTCGATCTTTTGCAACCGCGAAAGGCCACTATCATGCGAGAGGAAAAGTGATAAGCGATGATCTCGGTCTAGCGACTGGAAAGTTGTACCGGTCTTTTGCAACCAGGAAAGGCATTAATCTTGTGATCGGACTTGAAATGATGGGATCAGTTTCTAGGCTAAAAAATGTAAGGTACCATGTTGTTGAAGCTACCCTATTATAGGAAAACGATGTAAGACTCCAGGCCAATTAGTTCTGTTTTTCGTATTACAGCGGAAAGAGAAAATCGAAAATCGCAACAAATGAACTGCAGCTTTTTCCAGCTTTTTTTCTTTTTTTTTTTTTTAAATAAACTGAGAAGAAAAGTCTTCATTTTCAGAAATACAAAAAATAGGCTTGCATTATTTTTATTAATTTTAGGTTACTACTTCTTTATTAAAACTTAAGATACTTTATAAGATTAGTAAACAAAACATTTTTGAGTGACTATTATTTCGGTCTTCTAATGTATGAGATTCTTCGAATAATTAAAAATCCTTGCAAATTAAGGAACCTTCGTGATTTTTGTAAAATTGGCCAAATTAAGAAGGAGAAGATGACAAAAGCGTTAGGAGGCATTAACTACATCGGCTTTGAAGTTGTTATCTGTGTCGGATATTCGATGCCATGAATCTCGGTTTTTGCTTTAAAGAAGAAAATGTTCGAGACTATTCAGTGGTTATTTTGTCTTTATAGACTGATCTTATGTGGTATGAGCTCGGTTAAGAAAATGTTGGTAAAACGACTCTTCATTTCTTGTTCAACAGACTCTTCAAAACTGAGTCTACTAACTATCAGAGGCTGTCAAGTTAAGCAAAAACGCATCCAAGTAAAGTTTTAGCTCCTACAGGACTCTCCATAATCTTAAGAGTTTTGTAGAGCGTTTTAAAAATTTATGAGAAGTAAAAGTTAAGTGGTCACTTATAGATACTTTAGATCAGTGTTTTTCAAACTTTTTGAGTACGCGACCCCTTAAACATAAAAAAAATTTTGGCGACCCCCAAACTAATGCAAAACTTTAAGACAATTAACAAGAAACACTTTAAAAATATATATTTTTATAAGAACACTTTTTGAATCACGCCCCAAAAGAAGGCGATAACATAAAGTATGTTTTCGAAGATTGATTGGTTGCTTAAAATCATACACGTGGATTTCAAAGAAAAAAATTAAAATTCAGCTTATCACAACGATGACAGCTGACTGTCAGAAGAAAAGGTATTAATATTGTGGAAAGGTTTTAAAAGGTTGAGTTCTAAAAGCTGAAGAAGCCATTTCCTGACCATTCTTTGCTATTGGATTTATTATTTTGCACTGATCTTTTGGAAATTTTAATAAGAATCTCCAAGTTAAGGAAGAAAAGTGTGTAACAGGTAAGAAGAAAAGTCATGTTTACATACTTCATACAACATACTTCTCAATAGTGAATACAAAAACTAGGAAGAGAAATAATTTCAACAAGGAAGTGGTAATTATTAACGTTTCAAAGGTACAACGATGATTTTACAATATTTTATTGACCATAGTCTCCTCACTAAAAACATTGTGTTTTTGTTGAATTATTTTTCCAGTTTAGGACAAACAAATTTTGTTTTTTGCGTTAACCTGGCTTGAGATATCACGACCCCTCTAAAAATGCTTGGCGACCCCCCAGGGGGTCGCGACCCACAGATTGAAAAACACTGCTTTAGATCATTTAGGTCTTTTAAAGATATTATATTATATTATATTATATTATATTATATTATATTATATTATATTATATTATATTATATTATATTATATTATATTATATTATATTATATTATATTATATTATATTATATTATATTATATTATATTATATTATATTATATTATATTATATTATATTATATTATATTATATTATATTATATTATATTATGTTATATTATATTATATTATATTATATTATATTATATTATATTATATTATATTATTTTATTTTATATTATACATACATTATATACTTATTGTCATTAGCGCCTTGATGGACGCAGACAACATCGTGTTTTTATCAGACTCAGTCGTTGGCATGCAGCTCATGATGAATAGGCTGAATGATTACTGATACCTTAATTACATAAGCAAGGTATTAGCTAAGGAAGATGAAAGGATCCCGAAATTAGTGTTAAATAATGCTTTAAGAACAAGAGGAAAAGTTGTTCAAGAGTGGGAGAGTCTCGCACCTGACTGTGGGTTACGCTGGCCTATAACTAATAACGATCAACCGTCGTCATTGAAAGCTATGTTCGGCGATATTTTGGAAAAAAGCACGCAGCTTGTATGACAAGTTCTACAACGAAGCTTGTTTTTCACAGCACAGTCGTTACTACAGTAAAATAAAGTACCTTTTTGACGAGAATACATATTTCTTAACAATCATTTCTACAGACAAAATAAGTACTGTATTCAAATTGAGAGTAGAGCTTCTCAGTCTGAATTTTATACCACATCGCCCTGATCTGCCAATTTTGAGCAACATCTGCAACCTAAGCGTAAGAGAGGACGTCTTTCACTTTTTGGGTACCTGTCCTGTATTAAGAGAGTTCCGCGTGGGTTTCTTTGGTTAATCTTCCCTGCATGAGAAGGAATTAATCAGTATCCTGAATGGCGAGCAGGGATTGGATTTACTGTATAATTATGCGGCGTTTGCACTTTCGTTTGCACCGAAAATATATAATAGATGAAGACTTTTAAGCGAGTACGAATATCTATTTTTGAAATATATTTTTATATGATTTTCTTCATTTTAACTGTCAATCTGGTAGACGGCCATAAGCCAAACCTTATTTGACTTATGTAAACATTAATATTGTCTACGTTATAATGAATTAAAATAAAGTCAAACTAACTAACTGCATTATATACTTTAGGAGCCATTTTTGTTTCGTATATTTTCATAAGAATATATTTGTGGCAAAAAGCGCTTACTTGGGCGAAAATTGGACCCCCCCTCCCCACACCGTCGAAAATGGTTTCGACGAACACAACATCGACGTTTCCTTTGTATACGAACTCGGCAGGGTTTCCAGCTAGACCGGCTGCTTTATTGTTTTTGCGATAAGGTAGATCAGCCAACAAGGATATACTATTGCCCAGGCTTCTTTTGAACTGTACTTCACAAATTTTAACCTACTTTCTACTACTATTACTACCCACTTTTTAAATTCCCATTCCCAGGCACAATTTTCTTACTCAGGGATCCACAGTTAACTTTCGAGTTCTGGCTAACTCAGAAGTTGATTTTCTTCACGGTTGACAGCTGAACCGAAAAACTGGCAGAAAAACTTCGAAATCTTTATTTTGAAGAAATATTTTTTTTTAACCTTGAAATATGTTTTAATTTCCAAGTTGATAAGATTAAAGTAAAAAACTACTTTAAAAACCAGAATATAATTTTAAAAGTATATTATTCTGTTGAAACGCTATTTATACATAGTTCCGCTCAAATGGACATAATCCTTATTATTCTTCCTCTTGTAGAAAAACATTCACTTCAACTTCTTGTGCTCCTCATGATTGAGTAATTATTGTATTTGCGAATGCCTTCTTGCTACGTTTCCTCCATACAAATTAAGTTCAATTATTTTTAATTGCTTTGATAAGACGGTAGATATTCGTTTATTTCAGTTCTATTAATCTCCTTGAGGGGGGATTATTTTTCTTCTCTAAATCAGGAATACGTTAGACCTTAAACTGTTAACGTGGCCACGGATTTTTTGATAAATATAGAAGATATCAGGTGGGGTATTCTTTCAGAGTACCTATTAGATATTCACTTTTCTTTAGCACTCAATTTAATGAGCACAGAAATTTAAAAAGGTTTTTCTTTAAGTATTCAAAGATGTTCGGGAATAATGGGCCTAACATTGTTCTAAGGGTGCTAGAATCTGGTCGTAACTAATTGAAAAAACAAGCATCTACTTGAAGTTTCCTCTGTTTACACGTGCCGCCATTTAAAATCAAGCTTCGACTTTATATAATTTGAGTTTTTTCTTAGAAAGTGGGCATCTAGTTTAGTTTGAGGATTAATGAGCAGCACGTTGTAGGTTGAAACCCCGGGTTGAAATTTTTTTTGACCATTGCTCTTGTCTATCACAACTTTGATGAGTTTTTCTTAGGAAGGGGAAATTTCACATGTCCTGAACATATGCCTTTTTATGAGGCCGAAGTCGGTTCAACTACTCGGTGTACATTTTAAGAATTTTGCAGAAAAGACAACTAACAAACGGAGGGAGAGCCATTTTCCACCTTCGTTTCCTCCCTTAGTAGTTTTGCTATTTCATTTAAAGTGACAAAATACACTTACAAAGAGGCTCGGTCATAAGCCTACATCTCTTATGAGTAAAGCATTATCAAGGGTCTTACTTATTTCCCGTAAACCACTTAAAACCTGGCCTCACTAAGCCTAAAATGTGCTGAGGTAAGAATAAGAAAAGGCGCAGCTGGACTGCGATTTTTGGTAAAAAAAAAAAACTGTTTCCTAGCTTTCAAAAGTAAACAAAAAAAACAACAATAAAGCGTGTCTTCAATCGAGTCCAACAAGGATCTGTTCCTAATTGAACACACAACAGACTCTCATATGGTTGACACACATGTTTACTCTTACTAACTGCAAATTTTCCGGATTAGTCACATAGGAATGCCAATCACTTGCGTTACATAGTAGTTTTCGGGGGATTATCTACTATGCATGAATCGCTTGTCATTTAATTTACAAATAACAATTATTTCCAATTACAATCAGGCTTAATGCATGAAACTATCAATGTCCTGTTTCACATATGAATCTAGAACGCACTTACCTCCTGCTGCCGCTCTAAATGAATCCTGTGTTCACAAATATTGTAACAACGCCCTGTGCATTAAAATGACACCGAAAGCCCATAAATTCCAGCAGTAGCAGCAGCAGGAGCAATGGCACTCCTTCAATACAACTCACCCCCAATCCCGAATGGGACGGAATATGTGTGTAAGTTAGTTCACCCAAGACTCATAACAATAAATTGATATCGAATGCGTATTAAGTGCATTAATGGAACACACACATCGACTGCCTTTGAGAGGCAGTCGCATATTCACATACATTTGGTCAAATCCATAATATGCATAGGTACATCCTTTTTGCTTATTCCCTTCAATTGGAAACCGTAATTTACCACCACTCACCCCATTTGTGTTGGCTGACATATATGGAAAATTTAATTTATAATTATTGCCCAATAATTTATGGAATTCGTCCTGTGTGCGTGCGTTTGTATGGGAATTAGCCTGAAAGGACAACAGATGAAAATCAATTTTGAATTTGAAATCATTTCATCCTGTGCACTGAAGTGCGATGCAGTGTTAAAAGTCATAAAATACTAATTTTTACAGGTTCACTCTTTCACGGGGACGTGTGTAGAATGAGGACGAGGAGCCTTTTGATAGAACTAAATTTGTTTTATTTTCTACATTATTTCAATGATTTTTATTTTTTAAGTAAGGACAAGCGATATTGGAAATTTTATTAGGTCACTATACCCGTGAGTGTCCTTTTATTTTGTAAACAAAGGCTAATGCAGAACAGAAGCGTTGATTGCTTGCTAACACTGCAAAGGATAATACTTTATCGATTATCTGCCTGCGCCAACAAATAATGAATTATTTCGAGTTAAGGCATACAAAATTCGTAATTCGTTGGTATGCTGGGGCTTGTCTGATGTTAACTGTATCCATATGCCAACGTTCGAGACAAATTGATTAGATAAATGTTGAAATGAATTCAGCATGCCAAAGTCTTTTATGTTTGTTTAAATTTGTAAATCCTGATTGCAAATGAAATGCAATGGGGTTTTATTCAAACACCAAGGGAAATTATTTTTACTATTCGATGGCAGAAAAAAAAAATGGGAAAATTAAGGTTGAATGTATTTATGTAGTTCGTTCAACGTATGGCCCACATTTAAACCGAAAATTTGCTTAAAAGCTCATTGGAAATCACGGGTTTTTAAGAACGCTTAATTTCTTTTAAAAAGCTATAAAAAGATAAAATATGGAGGCTTATCGGAAATATAGAGGAGACAGTACCAAGGAAAAAATCAAAAAATCTTTCAACCTAAGGAGGACCAGGTTGAAAATTTGTCGAAGTCTTGACAGTACACTGTATCAACGAAAACACGCAAAGAGACCCAGGCTGTCAAATAAAACAAGCTGTTGAGGAAGTAATACACACTACGTGCGAATGTGCAAGCAAATTTTTGGTGAAATACTTTTATAAAAGCTGTAAGGACATATGTATCTGCTTTTGCAGGGAAATCGATTGTTGTACGAGGGAGATTTTTTGGTGTTTTCACCATTTGAATGTAAACTTCCCTTGTGATCAGGATTGGACCTTTTTGGTCTTTTGTTTTTACTTAAGCTAAGACTGAGACCATAGACTATAGGTGCCGTGGTTAGTGTGCAGAACCACTGTTCATGAGGTCCCGGGTTCGAATCCCGACCGGGCAATGAAAGTCTATAAGACAACAAACGTAATCTTGTCTACAGATAAGCTTTAAAAATGCACATGGTATACCTACTAATGCCTAATTTTCCAGTGCAGGTTTATTCTCTCGTTAATGCCTTTCGAAGTTTGATTTGAGTTAGATTTTTTTGCCACTGTCTAAACAAAATTGTGTATTTTAGTGCAAGTTAAAAAGGTTTAACTTAAACCGTCATCAACGAGGGTTCAAGCTGCCGTTTAATGTTTAGCAGACGTTTGCGATGCAGGTCGAGTTTCTTTTATTGATTTTAAGTGACCAAAAACACAAAATTCTTATTGATGATCTCAATTATTAAAGAATGCCATTTATGAAAGCAGAATTAATTTCGATGCCCGCATTGAAATATGTATTACAAGTGTTGCACATGTGTTGCGAATCTTTTACCTTCCGTACACGACAACCGAAAGATTTAATCAATCTATATATCACCAGTGTGTAAGTGCTACAGTGTGTACGCAGAAGTTACAGTCCGTAAAACAGACCGTTGAATACCCTATTCTATCCAACATTGTAGCATGCTGATGTTGTTGTTATTTTTTGACATTTTATAAGAAGAGCAAACTTTGAAAAGGGGCGTGGTCCAACCGCCCTAGTTACAAACTATCAATTATAACACGTTGTAATTGCATGTACGTAAAATGCAATTTTTTGATTCAAAATCAATATTTTTGTATTAACAAAATGTTGAACTAAGCGTTCCCTACATAATATATTAAGAAAAAATATTTCAATTTAGAACAAAAATATTGAATAAAATGAATTTGAAAAATTACCCTTTTAACGAAGCCACGCCCACTAGGGGAGGTAAAGCGATTAAGTTTTTAATTTGTGTATCTTACAATAAACAGGAGATAATAAAACCCAAATTTCAGGCTTTTAAGACATCTTACAGCTTAGAAGGATCAGGAAGATCAGGTAGACAAGCAAGATAGAGATACGAGCTCAATTCCTTCATCAGTCTTTCATGGCGGCTGGCAGTAGATATGGGAGTCTAATTCGCAGACTCGACCGACTACGAGGCTGCGGCCGGCTGTAGAGGTACGAACTAGGTCTGCCAAACCTAATAAGCGAAACATTGTCACAGGACAAGTAACTTATTCGACAAGCTTTTGAAGGATTTGGATAGAAATCTAAGTAATTTTAAAACAGCAAGCGACAATCAAAACTTCCAACAGCAGTTTTTTTCTATTTCTCTTTAGGTGGTTGAGAAGATACCAGAAGAAGGGCACAATGTCCACAATTTGAACATTGTGCCCTTCAAGACAAGGGCCTAAGGCAGCCGTGACTATACCACCCCAGGGGCATCCATAAGCTACGTACATAGGTACCTCATATCCTACGCATGTTTCGTCCAATCAATCATCTTCGCATACTGGCCAAGTTTACTTTTTTAATTTTTGCATGGATTGTTTAAATTTTTAGATATAAAAACTGAAATCCAGCGTAAAAAAAACTTCAAAGGAAATGAGATTGACAATTACAGTCGCTGCAAAATAGACCGTCAAGGTTAAGGTTTTAATTTTAAAACCTCCATGCAGGTTGTAGGTAACACATGCAAGGCACCAAATTCGAGTAAATCTTTTATTTGTTTGCAATCTATGAAGAGCAGAGCCCTAAAAAAACCAATGTGGTTAGAACCCAAAATGTTAGTTTTAGAACTTCAAACAAAAAAAAAAAAACATTTTTTTGCATTAAAACTCGCTCATAGTACGATATTTGAATTAGTACTTGACAACTTGATCATCTAGGGACCTGCAGCCTAAAACATGAATGGATTGGATAAGAGATTTGTTGTCAATTTCTCCGCCGATAAATTGATAAGAAATCACTGCATCACAACTTACACTACCAAAATGTCTTGTGGGATGTCGTGGCGTAGTGGTAAGTGTATGTGTGCTTATTACGCGGGAGGTCTGGGTTCAAATCCTACCTCTGTCATCTTAAAAAAGATTCGTTCTTTGTGACGGTTTCCACCTCCGTGATTTGGTTTAAAAAGGAAACTTGTTAGTACTTACTTAGTAGTGTGAAAATTAGTTTGAAGACTCACCTGAAAAAAATAAAAAAATATTATTAAAAAAAATTCCATTACGTACATTATTATGAGACACGATAAATGAGACATGAGATTGATGACAATGAGATTTATATAAAAGTTCAAATACAAATAACAATAAAAAATACTTTTCACTGAAAAGTAACTAGCCTAAAAGAAGGAAAAAAGTTAAATGTAAGCGTCCTATTTCCCGGACTTAAACATAATCGGAAACGTCGCGATAAGGCTGTCTCGAAAAGTTTTTGAAGAAGGTAGACAATTTAAAGAGAAAGACAACTTAATCAAAGCTATCAGTGATCTTTAGAACGAAGTTTCGCGTGAGTATTTAAAAAAATTACTATTCGATTCCATAACGAAAATAAAATAGATCAAACTTTTATATTTAACATTTAAAGCAGAAAAATGTTAACATTATGTTTTTTTTTTCTAAGCTTTTCCACGTGGCCTTATCCTAGTAGCACACTTGAATATTTACAAGTCAATTCCTTAGTACTTAATGTTTTCGGGTAAAAATTTTCCATCGCGAAAACGGTCGCGAAAGTTGTGGCCTTAGACTAGTGACCGGCAGTGTGTTTGTTTTTCTGGATAAGAAAATCACAAAGGAGGAAAAAAATAATTAACCCTTAGTATCCATTCTGGGTTTTTGATGCCAAATAGCTAGTGACAAAGTCATGACGTTATATTGTGATTAGCAGAACGCCCCAGTGTTGCATATAATAAATTTTTATACCCGAACGAGGCTATATAAAGTTTGATGTATAGTTTGTAACGCAGTGAAATAATCAACGTAGACCCCTAAGACCTTTTAGAGATATGATTCGATTAGGAATCGACTAAGAATCGATTAAGCCATGTCCGTCCGTCCGTCCGTATACAAACAACTCTTAGGCCTTAAATTTTAAGGTAGAGAGCTGAAATTCAGATCTAGTTTGAAAATTAGCTGAATCCGCCCACAGACACGCCCACTACAGCAGGCCTGTATGTGCACCCATCTCTAATTAAAATACATTTTTCCAAATTTTAGCTATGTTACAATGGCGCTAACGCATTAAGTTTTGGTATGTAACATTGCCTTGTAATTGTCTTTGAAGTAGCCAAAAAAGTTTGACCTTTTCATTGACCATGCCCACTTCTTTAAGGGATTTTAGCTTAAATTTACTTATTTTTCAATAAATATATATGAAATTTGACTAAAAATTCTATGACAAAAGTTGTAGATATAAGCATTTTCTAAATTTCATGAATATGTTGTACGTGGCGGTAAAAAAACGCTTTTTGAGTTAAACTAGCACTCAACAGTTATATTTTTATGTCCCGGCCCATTTTTCGGCGGCGTGGCAGTTTTCTTTATGGTTTGGTCGAGTATTTTGCAATCCGTCGTAGATGGAGTGAAGCTTTTGCATACGCACTGTTGCACTTTCCCACTTTTTTTTAACATGCATTTTTCACATGGCTTAAATTTTTACAGAATGACCTCTTGCATGTCCAATCCCAGAGCACAATACTGGGCCTTAGCCCTTGCCAGAACTGGACAAAACCTCCCCACCTAAGAACCTCTACTCAAAAAATTAACAAAACTTGGTCAAAACTTGAGTGTGCAGTTCAATAGAGGTTGCATATTTAATAGGAATTGATGCTTTCAAGTACGTCACTTTTCATTTCGAAAATTATCACTTTCGAAATTATGCTTTGATCCATTGATGTGTGTGTACCTACGCTTAAAATTTGCAACGAATTTCAGCAAAACTTCTATTACTTTTGAAACCTGAAAGTGAAGAATCTGCTGAATGTTTTTGTGTAACAAAAATCAATTTATTGTAACTTTGGGGCGTTCTACCACACGATTAGACCCGCCCCTTAGACTCCCCTTAAAAGGCTCAGAATTAATACTACAGGTTTATTTTATTAATTTTTTAGGCATATTCCACAGGCCTTAGATACGAGGCGGCAGGATCCTTCTTCTTGTGGCATTCTTATACCGATGACTAAAATATTGTGGATGTTGTTTCTTTACCACCCCAAAATATTTAGGTTTGTATTTAAAGGCCACCATCGAATCCTACCATCGTCACCTTAAAAAAAAGCCTCGTTCTTTTTCACGGTTTTCGTAAGGGTCTGACAAACCCTTGAAAAACTTCTCAAACTGCCGTTCAATTTCGTTCAATTTTATTATAGGCTAAGCCCTGTGCTGCCCTATTGTGCTTAGTTTTAGCTTAATCAAGTATTCTTTTGTTTAAAACTTTCTATGTTGGCTTAAAGTTTATGTGGTTTATCACATGTCAGATTTGGTTGACCTAATGCTTTTTTTTATAATATGCTCGTGATCAAGAGGAACCGATTACCCTTAAAATGCGTAGTACATCGCGAGCGGAAAGAATTTGGGGAGAGAAAAGATTGAAGAAGAAAGTAATTCTCGGTCCAACACAAACGCTGATTAGACTGGCATAGCTTTTGATAAGGGCCTGATGTAGAAAGATTCAGCGCCCTCCGGCGAACAATATCCGGGAACTCGCTTGCCAACGAAAATACCTCAACGGGAATAAAAAGCCCTTAGTTATAATGGCCAGATGTAATAAGCCTAGAAGTAATAGTAGTTTACTAGCAGCAATCGTCAGATGTAAGTAATAGTAGTTTCATTAGCAGCATCAATTCAGTCAGTGGTGTACTACGGCTTAGTTGTCGGTATGTGTGCTTACTGCGCGGGCCTGGGTTCAAATCCTACCTTTGCTACCTGAAAAAAGAGTCAGTATTTTTCACGGTCCCTGCCTCTGCGAGGGTCTGAAAAGGCCTCTGAGAGTAATTTGTTTCGAAAAACTTCACAAAGTGCCGTTCGTATTCGGTAAAAAATTGTAGGTCCCCTGCATGTGAAGAACGCAACACATACAGCATACGTGGTTGAGAAGTTGGCGCTGGTCCACCTGGAGCTGTTTCCCACTCTTTTTATATCATTTTAGTCAGACAAGTTTAGAGTTCTCAAGTACATTTCCGAAACTATTTCTGCTTCAAACTCCTCGCTATATTCTTCTTAAAACTGCAGAAGATGGACTATGGCCGTTATAAATGTTAAAGTTATACAAAATTATATGAGCGTTTGAGACATAGTGGCGTCATACTTTTTTTTTATGTTTTTCACAATTTTTTAAATTTCTAATTTATAATACGGCTACTTAGAATTTTGTTTTAAATTATTGCAAGATTTTTTATTTCAATATTCCTTCCACCTGCGCCAGCAAATTTTTAACACAGTAGTCGGTACTGTTGAAATACTACAAATATTAAAAAAAAAATTAAAACTGTTTTAAAAATAAAAAAGGAATGTAAAGAATCTTTATAGCAACGTTATTACTATTAGCTTCCGCCATCTTCCAGAAAACCTAAAAACTTAAGCTTGAATTTGCGTAAACGAATGCTTTTTTCCTAAAGCATTCGATAGCCACCCAATAATTACCCCGCTCAATTAGCTTGCTACCTATTTCTCTACGCTTTTCCGCATTAAAACAAAGCGCAATTGTTCGCCCCACCACCAATGAATTGAATACGAATCCTGATTATAATTGTGAGCTATTCTCATATCCGTTTCATAATTAAACTGATTAAAATTCATCGAATTTTCTCTTCCTCCCCTGCGGACGAACATCCACAGCGGGGGGTATTTTCCCATTTAGGGGTGGCAGCGCAATAGTACACTTTTAAAAAGGAATTAGCACCACATCCTCGTAAGCGCTTCCCCGAATACACACGCCATTTTCACGCGGCGCGTGTTTTTCATTGCCCAACCATACAAAAGCATACACACACCATTGCGAAAACAAATACTAAAACTAATAAAGTTTTTAGTTTCAATTATCGCGGACTCCAGCCCTATTTATTACCCTTTAGCATGAAAATACTTCTTACACGTGGATAATTACTTTATTTGTCGTAATTACGAGTATCATGGCGGACCCGGTTTTAGTTGTTGTTGAACTGAATCTGCCAGCTATATAGGCTGACTTAGTTGTTTTTGACATTTTCGTTTGGCGAATCCTGTGCTCTATTTGCTGTGCGAGAGTAATACGAGAAGAGCTTCCTGCATAAAGGAGCCAACTTTATTGTGTCGTAAATGGCCGCTAGATGAAAGTTATTGCGGTATGCCCTACTGCCGTCGAAATTATTTGACATTGTTACGGCAAATCAACTTGGGGCTGAACATACAACAAAAAAGTTACTCATACGTCAGAGTGAATCGTGTTGCTGGCAGTGGTATTTATTTGCTTCGGAAATGGAACACTCACGTTTGTAGGTGGTCTGTTAAGGAAAACGTGATCAGTGTCCTTTGTTTGCTCGGCAGGGTGAAGATGATTACATGTATACTGAGGATAATGCACGAGTTGGCAGGCCAAAATACAGGGAGAAATCTAATGTTTTGTTAGTTACACCAGGATTCTTACAGGGATTGGGAAATGCTAAATTTCACTTGAAAAAATTCCCTTTAAATATAGCAACATTCAAATAAAATTTGTTTTTAGATTTATGAACGTCATAAAAATCACTCCGGGTGGTAAAGTGTTGCTGTGGCTAATTTACTCTGAAACCTCGTAAATCGTTTCACTACTTCAGCCTGTCAACGTACTTTCCAAATAAATTTTATGTATATTTAGGTACTTTCATTTTTTTTATGAAATATTTCATCTCATGTAAATGTAGCCACTTAAAATAATTGAAAAACTGAAAACAGAAGGAAAAACACCCCCACAAAACCCCCTTTTACACATAACACTCTTGCAAATGTAAACGTAAGTTGAAATTGAAAGGCACAACAACAAAAAAACAAACGAGGTTATACGTTTATACAACCATTACGTTATGTGGCGGTGACGATATCCTTCGCTTGCATGCATAATCAAACACAATCACAGCTTTGCTGCACATCTGTGTTGGTGTGTGTGTGTGTGTGCTTACGTAAATCCTTAATTGCAGAAATTCTTTACATCGTAATCACCGGAATCACAACTACGTAAACTTAAGTTTTGCTCCAAAGCTGTGTGTGCAGACTAAAAAGCTGCACAGGAAGAAGAAAAATTTGTTGTTTTTTTTATCCTGGCGATGAAAAAGAAATTCAAATATTCAAACGCAATTTGCATGCAATGGGCTTGTGAGCATCGGTGAGCTATAAGAGATTTACCTGTTTGTCGATGTGTGAGTATATGTGTGTGTGAAAATCCTTTGAAGCAAAGCGACAGTAGTGAATGCTTGCATATGGTGGGGTTACTCTACTCACAAATAAGGGATGCCTTCCATTGGACATAAGGTGTAGGTATAGTAAAATCTCAACGTGCCTGCCTTTTATCTGCCATGTTCATATTCACTCAACTCTGGCTGGCACCCTTAACTATGAATTTCCAGTAGAGAATAGTTTAACAATGCATCTCTGGCCAGGATGGCAGAAATATATTTTTTTTTTTTCAAATATAAAATAGAGCAATGAACTCATTAGGGAAATGTGTCAACAAAGTAGGTTCGGGAATTAAATTAAAACATACATATAGGAATGAAAGGTGCAATAAGAATCAGCACAAACTTCACTTGATTTTGAATCGAATTTAAATAAGCTGAATTTCTGATTTTTGCAGGAAAAAACGAAATAAGTAACAATTCGAAACGATCGGTCGTTTTAGAAGATGTCCAACAGTTGATATTCTCCCTTTTGCCTAGCGTTTTGATCAATGAAATCCAGAAATTTCCAAAACCAAGGCGCACCAGTACCTCTTTTCCTTACATTTGATCCAATCTGCATACCTAGTTAAAGTAATCTTTGATTTTAAGTAATTTTTTTATATAGAATAACATAAAACTAATTCCCAAGGAAATTTGACGCATCCGAAATGTATTTTGAGAAGATGTTCGAGGCTAATTTTACTCTCGGATGGCTTGTCAAGGACTAAACGGATTATCGTCAAAAAGATCAAGTCTTTTTTTAGATGACCAAGGTGGGACCTCCCGCATGGGAGCAAAAGACACAGGACTTATCATCAAATACACTGGTCAACACAAGATTTTTTTCCCTGAATTAAGGGATAAAGATTTGTTATAAAAATGTAAAGATATCGGTGGAAATTTAAAACCACCTCCACGTGAGGTTATGTCGTCGAATCGCTCGTACAGAATTTCCAATGCGACTTGACGTGTGGCATGTACCGCCGACCTATCAACCACTTTTCTTTGTTGTTTATATCAACCAAAAGGGCTTGGCGTTCGCGGCGATCAACTTCATTCTTAAAGAAATACCTGGACCAATGGAAAATCCAGCGTTTTCACGTTTTGTTGAACGCTTTATCCGTCAATATCCGATTTGACAAAATAATTCCAGCGGATGACAGTCAATTTTACACATGTAGCTTCAACAATATTGCTGCTATCAACTGTCAAAGTTCAAAATCGTTTAAGTTAAAGAAAAATAACTGTTTTAGACGTGAGCGTGAGTTTTTGACATGGAGAGCCGTTCTTCTGAAACCCAATGTCACAGCGAAAAAAGATTTTCCAAGCCAAAAGAAGTTGGAAGTCATCGACCTGTAGCGCTATGGGCCGTCTCTAGTGTTTTACTTTATATCTTTCCATTGTGATTTGGGAAAACAGACTCAATAGATGACAGTCAATTTGACAGATGTAGCTACAATATTGACGCTATCAATTGTCGAAGTTCCTATTAGATACCCTTTTGTTAAAGGTTAAAGCGGTCCCTATATCCGAAAAAGTTTTAAAAGATGCTGCTTTTCAAGCATGTAAAGTAATTAACCCGCAGCAAATTCTGATACAGAAGCTTAGAGCCATGAGGATCCTTCAACTCAATACCTCATTTTGACATGCTGTCGTCTCTAACTCCCTAAGAGGAAGTTTTTTCGGTCCTTTCGGGATCTAGGATAGACCTTAGTGTTGAGCCCAACACCACACCAGTTCCGGATCTAGGATCTATTGGGCACGGTCAGATGTTTTTGCCTCAAATATACTTAACCAATCGGCACATTAGCCCTCAACCTGAGAGTACATATTTTACCTTCTTGTGGAATCAAAATAAGTATTTTCGGGGGCTCTTGAGAGTAAGGCCCATCAACTAAAGCCCAAAACTCAAAAACAATTGATAATTTAAATTATTGAATTGGATCGAATATCAATTTTAAGGGTTAAGGGTTAATTTAATTTTTTTTTGGAAACTTGTTTATTTTTTGCAATATGAATGGATGACAATCCGCCCCCTGCGACTCCTAGCTTTAGCGCGTAAATTGGGTGTAAGGGTGTAAGGTTGGGCGTATGCCATTTTTATGCTTCATCCCATAGGATAGGAGGTATATTAAGTTTGTAACACGGTGAAATAATAATGGTAGACCCCCAAGATCTTAGGGGCATACATGATCGAGACCGAATTCTGAATCAAATAAGCCATATCCGTCCGTCCGTCTGCATGTCACATGTTTTTAGGCCTTAAATTTTGAGCTAGGATGTCTTGAAATCTCGTGCGTAAGCTCAACGTCATGCAAAGCAGTACAAGTTTAAAAATTTTTGTGATCCGCCTGAAGATACGCCCACAATCGGCCTAAATGTGCAACTACTTCCAGAGCTTTCAAAACCCCAGCTGTAGAAGGCTGAAATTTGGCATTTTGCATCTACTAATGAATGTAAGACACAAAAAAGAAATATTTTATCGGTAAACCTCCTCCAGTGGACGTGGCATCTATTTTAAGGGTTAATGACTCAATGACTCAATTTTTTTGTTCCAAATTGAAAAAATTTCTACATAATATATTTTATGTAGAAAACGTTAAGTTCTTTATTTTGTTTATACAAGATGTGGTGTAAAACGCCTTCATTTGGGGGAAGAATTAAAAAAAAAACCTATAATTTTCCAGAAAAACAAAAATATTAGCAGGTAAACGAGATTTCGCTCCAGATTTCGTTCATACAAAGTTTTTAGCCACGCCCCCTTTCTCGATTTTTCAAAAATATTGAACATGAATCAAAAATATGCATTTTTACGTACATTTAAGCGGAACTTTGAAATACCTCCTTTAATATTGATAGTTTGCAATAACGGGCGGTTGGGCCACGCCCCTTTTCGAAGTTTGCACTACTTATAAAATGTCAAAAAATAATAATAACATCAGCATTTTACAATATGGGATATGATCGGGTATTGATCCGTCCGTTTTACGGACTGTAACTTCTGCGTACACACTGCTGCACTTACTCACTGGTTAAATGTATGAATGTTTAGAAATATGTGTATATTATCTATACATGTATGCACCCCTGCCAGATTTTTCTTTTTACTTCACTTATTATATACAAAATGGTCGTCAAGTTTTTTTAGAATTGACCGAAAATCCTTACATTTCATATGAAACGTTTCGGCGATTATTTGTGGACTTCTTCAGGGAGTTTTTTTTATACCCGACCCAGGGTATATTAAGTTTCAAGTATAGTTTGTAACGCAGTCAAATAATCACCGTAGACCCCTAAGACCATTAAGAAATATGAATGGGACCGACAGGAGAACCGATTAAGCCACGTCCGTCCGTCTGTAAACAACTTTTAGGCCTCAAACTTAAAGGTAAAGGGCTGAAATTAAGTGGGTTGGCTGGAAGTCCAGTCCTTCAGGTAAAGTTTTGAAATTAGTTGAATCTGCCCATAGACACGCCCACTACAGGCCTGTACGTGCGACCATCTCTAATTGAAAAAAATACTTTTTCCAAATTTTAGCTATGTTACAATGGCGCTAGCGCATTCATTTTTGGTATGTGACTTTGCCTTGTAATTGTCTTTGAAGTAGCCAAAAAATGTTAGCCTTTTCATTGACCACGCCCACCTTTTAAGGGATTTTGGCTGTTTTTCAATAAATATATATGAAATTTGACTAAAAATTATATGACAAAAGTTGTAGATTTTAGCATTTTCTAACTTTATTGTATATATTGTAAGCACCTCCGCCCACTTCTGTGGGCGTAGAGTTAAAAAAAGTGTTTTTTTTTTAGTTAAAAAGGCGGAGTTTTAGGCCGAAATGTATGCAACCACCTAGTATAAAACATTCAACAGTTATATTTTTTTATCCTGCCCACTTTTTGGAGACGTGGCAGTTTTTTTTGTATGGTCGGGTATTTTGCAATCCATCGTAGATGGACTGAAGCTTTTGCATACGCACTGTTGCACTTTCCCCACTTGTTTTTTTTAGAATTGACCGGAAATCCTTACATTTCGTATGCAAAGTTTGGGCGATTATTCGGGGACTTCTTCAGGGAGATTTTTTTTTTTTTAAACTTTAAATTGCTGACAGTGGTCAATTGGGAGGGGGTATCCAACGATTTTCCTAAGCGGATTGTAACACTCCCACTAGTTTTTTTTAAGTTTGCCGAATCTTGTAGTTGGCATAACATTCAAAGTTTACTACATGCCTCCCATAGAATTCTGGAGAAATTCCGAAAGTATTTTTTTTCTCAAATTATTTGCGTTTATTACAGCAACGTGGATTGATGAAGGGGAACTTTTATGCATACATATATGGGCTTTTCATGTGTGCCTTATATCGCTTTTGTCCAGAAAGTGGTTAATAGTTATGTGTAACTTTGAAAACTTAACCAGTGGGCAAAAATTTCTCATTTTTTATCTCTTCAGAAACAAAAAAAAAAAAAAGCTTGAAAAATTTAATTATATGCTTAGTAGTTAAAAAAAAATCTTTTACAAAAAGCTTACATCGAATTGGAGTTAAAATTAAAATTTTAATAATTTTTTTTTTTTAAATATTAAAAAATAAATTTAAAAATTATACTTTAAGGCTGTTAAGCTGTTCAGGATAAGTGCAAAAACGCGTTTTGATTTAACATGTCTAAGACTCACACTGTTCAAAACTTTCTTGATGGCAGACCGACGGACGGGAGGACAAATGAGCGATACCATGAGAGGTCTTTTTTTCGCGGAAGTTTGAAAAAGCCATATGACGGCCTTTTACACTTTAATTATTTATGAATCCAATGGTTGCGCGTGGTAAAGGTACAGACCTGCGTACAGACGTGTGTATTATTCTAGTTGAGCTTGGTAAGACTGCATTTGTCCATTCAGAATAATAGTAAAACGAAAACAACATTCTTAACGAATAGTTCTCCTTCTCTGGCGAGAAAAAGAGAGCAAATAGCAACTTTTTTGTTGCCATACACGAAATGAATATATAATTGTGTTGTCTCCAATTCAAGATGCACATAGCCCGAACAAAGTCCCTTGCCCATTCTAACAATATTCCATCATGCTAAATGCATCACATCTGCCACAGCAATGCAGTGCACTGCAGTAATTTGAATTTTAAAATTGCCCATCACCGATTTTCTCCTCGAGATTAATTATACAAAAAAAAAGAAAACTAAAATTCATCTGGCAACTACAAACTCGAAGTGCGGCAGCAGCAGAAAATGAGTGAAATTCTCAAACCGTTTGTCATGTCTGTTTTGTATGTTGTTCGAGTCCGAGCTGTGTATAAAGTATGTAATATGGACTTTAATTTTAATTCAGATTTGTTTTTTCCAACACATTCAATCGGATGAAACGCACTTATCTTTATCTTTATCGGCTGTGTTGGCCGCGTGTCGCAATACCTCAGTTGAACTTACTCGAATGTACTTAGCAATGCGGCATGGAGTATGTGTATCTTTGTGTGGAAATAAACACGAGTAGGTACAGAAACATTTTGCTTATTATGCTATTTTGATCATTTCCTGGATTTTGTTTCAAAAACTAACAGCTTGAAGCAACATTTTTGTCATTTTCGCCTTTGTATGTCTTTTAACGAAATTTTAATGCTATTCAGGACAAAAAATGGAAATGTTCTTGCTTTGCTGAAAATATACCAAACATTTTTACCCGAAGTTCATTGTTATGTAGATATTGATATTAATCGATGTAAATGAATAGGCCCGTGTTGAGAGCCTGACAAAACATAATCTTGTAAGGAAAAAGTCGTGTCAAATCCTGCTGGCCCCTAGATCGGGAGGAAGAGAATCATGGTACATTTATGGCATCTAGAAACATTATTCCGGATCACCGCTAACAACATCCACATAATTGACGACAACATCCACATACACATTCACGTCATGCACTAATGCAACGACATGAGTAGATGCATATTTTATTCACGCACCAGACTTTTCTCAACCAAATGACTTAAACACGCGCGTGGAAAACCAACCGACCTTGTGGTCGCTCCCCATAACCTTACAATATGTCCAGAAAACTTTGAAAACGTTTTTGATCTCAAACGAATGTATAAGTGCGAATTTAATTTCGCATTCAAAGTTTCAAGTGCACAAATCCATCAAAACTGGTGCGACATGGCAGCAGTTAACACGCATAATAGGCTAACTTATACGCGTCCAGAAACCCAGAAGCCATACAAGTCTCATGCGAATTAATAACATAAATTTTGATGTTTAATAAAATGTAATGGTTTTCGTGTAAAATACTTTTGGCCTCTGTTCCATTCGCCCTCTAGTCTGGTGCCAGTGCCATTTTTCAACAAAGAAGACGTACGTGCTGCATACTTTTATGGATACGTTTGCTTCCGCTGTCCTTTTCTTTCTCTGTCTCTCGGCATAGATCGTTTGGCCGAATAAAAAATGAATCCGACAGTATAACTACGTAAACAAAAAGGAAGCACCATCAATCCTTTTTACGGACTATACCTTCTACGACCCCCCCATATCCAGAGGGTTATTTGCTTAAGACGAGGATTGTGTGGCGTTTAGCTATTGTTGGATACTTCTTTTATTTTCTTCGTCAAGCCATCGCATTAGAAGTTAAACCAAAGCTTTTTGACAATGCGACGCAAACTTTTTCGAGTACGTGTGTATACAAATTCACAGTGAGACCGACAGGCCTCGAGTAATAGCTACAAACGAGATCAAGATGTTGACGATAGAGCATAACTCTTTGGGGGTAGGTGGGTTAGTGAGAAACAATCGCATTTCGACTAACAACGTCCCTTAAGGTAGGCGCGAAAGGTGTAGGAAGGGTTGTTAGCTACTGATGGATATGTGTGTGCACATAAGCAAATGCGGGTCGAATACTCATTGCGGCAATGAGCACACGTTTTGGCTACAAACCGAATTTTATATGGGTTCGGGTTGTGATTGTGATTGAGTTGCCAAGAGCAAATATATGGTGTCCTTTGAGAGAGATTGCAATTATATGATGAAAATGTTTGATGTCCTGTTGATGATGAAATAAAATGGAAACGAGTTGTTTAATGAAGACTAGTTTGGAGTATTGGTAATTTAATATTTATGGTCCTCAATCAGCTATAAGCATTTGAATTTTTAACGTCATGGAGGTGTTCTAAAACGGTTACAAAATAGTTTTTCTTTTAGATTTGGGCTAGCAAAATTCACCTTTGCTTTCCTGCAAGTCAGACGAACAAGATGTAGCGATCCATGGTTTATTGATTTTTCACAAATAAACGGATATTTAAATTGGTCACTTGTTAAGTCCAAACAGGTGGAGAAGCTTAAGTATCTCGGGGTCTTTTTCATGAAAGATGGGAGGAGTGATACTGAGTTGTCCTCTAGAATTGGCCAAGCTGAAACAATAGTAAAAGAACTGCGCCGGCCGGACATCAGGAAAGCTGAGCTTGGAGTGAAAGCAAAGATCTCAGTTTTTAATTCAGCGTTCGTTCCGACCCTCATCTATTGTCATGAAATTTGGGTAATGACCGAAAGAATTAGATCGCGGGTACAAGCTGCCGAAATGAGATTCCTGAGGTGCGATGCTGGTGTTACCCTAAGGGACAGAGTGAGAAACGTCAGTATTCGTAGGAATCTTAATGTTGAGCAGCTACTTCTCCGAGTGGAGCGATCGATTCTTCGATGATTTGGAAACGTTGTTCGCATGCCCCCTGACAGACTTCCTAGACAGGTCATGCTAGCCGAGATGCGAGCGCGTCGCCCCCCTGGTAGGCCAAGAAATAGGTGGTGGGATCTGGTAAAGAACCTCTCTGAGTCCCGCCTGGGGATTGCGCCGGAGTGTCTTGAGTTGGTGGCGGAGGATCGAGAAAGATGGAAGGACCATTTAGCCACCCTCGCTCCGCGACTTTTTTAAGGATAAGCGGCATTCGAAAATGAGGATGAAAAAAAAATGATGACTTGTTAAGTCTTTTTGTTTTTGTACTAACAGTGCTTTTGGAAATCAATTCGTAGATCTGGTAAATTTTCATCCAAATTCAATGGCGAACATAGATTTTCCGATTAAGTCTGTTTCACAAATTGATATCCTGCTCAAGGCATGGGTAAACTTATGAGCACTCAAGCTTGAGCGGGTATTACGGTTCAGTATTTTAGAAGTGGGAAATGGAATGCATATTTTAATGGAATATATTTCACAAAATAAATTGAAAAATAATAGCAAGGCATACATTGCAACGATGTTCTAAGAAGTCAAACGACCTTGCCAGGCTTAAATCACCAACCGTTCGCGATACTATTCAATAAGCCGTTCAAGGCGCGCTTAACTGAATCGACCCATGTGTGACCTGACGGTTGGTGAGGTGTGTTTTAAATGTGTATGAGACGTCGGCGCTTAGACCCAGCCGACTTAAAAGGATTCGAGCAAGGAGTTAAAATAAGGAGATAGATATCTAGGTACTTTACGCGAGTTGAAATTTTGGTCAAAGAAGAACTGCCGCTTCAGAGTGTCTCATTCTGCCTAGCGCCGGACGATTGCAAGGCACCTGAGAGACATTCTCATAACATAAGCGTTCCCGTAACTATGGCAGTAGATGTTGCATGGATGCCTACTTTTACCGCTTGGCCTCCTCGACTAAGACAACGATCGTAATTATCACCGTGGTTTAGGGCGGTTAACATCCACCAGATCTTTTGTTTTCCTCTTTCCTTTCAATTGAAGTAAAGTCTTCTGCAAAAATTAGGAATGAATTTCTCTCTCAGAAAATTGGGTTCAATATGTCTGGGTGCAGACCCTACATTTCTTGATAGATTTTTTTGCAGATATTGAAGCCAAATAAGGCTAATAGGGATCTTGTTACCCTATTCCACAATGAATTATATTAAGTTTGATTAAGATCGACCTCCAATATTTTAACGACTTATGGTCGAGACCAAATTCTAAGTCGAATGAGCCAGATCCGTCCATCCGTACGTTGGTCACCAATTGCTAGCCCTAAAATTTAGAGCTAGAGAGCTGAAATTTCGTACGTGACCTCCTTGACATCCAAAGCAATACAAGGGCTAAATTCTTGTTAAATCCGCGCACAGACAAGTCCAAAATCGATCTGAATGTACAACTTCTTCCTATACTTTCAAGGTTGTAGGACGTCGTAAAAAGCTGAAACTTAATATTTGGCAAGATTGTCGATCGAACTCCGATCGAACTCCGATAACAGGTTCAGGCTGATCGACTTTGCTGTGGGGCGACACGTTGTGGTACCTTGTACACAATTCCCGAATCTCACCATCTAGAAAGGGACATGGAGATTTACCGATCAATCAACCTTCAAGCATATTGATCATTTTGCGATCGACGCAAGTCACTCTTCCAGTATCATGGAAGAGTGACCAAACTTTCCGAGTGGCCAACATTAACTTGGATTACTACCTCGGTGTAGCGCCAAGGTACACTTGGGGCTATCCCGTCCAACGGGAAGAAATGGAAGTGCCGCAAGTAATTTTGACATCGCGTCGGCAGGCTATACAGTCGTACGAAAACCTTGTACGAAGGCAGCCAAAATAAACTGTTGTTAGCGAGTGGCAATATTGAGAAAATGCTTTAATGAGCAGGGTTTTACACGGCCACCACAACGTGTAACGATTAATGCCGAAAAGTACATGCAGTTAAACAGAAAGCATACATATCGGCTCTGCACATAAAGACTAGAGCTGTTCGGAAGCTCTACGAGCAGAGCAGGAGAAAAAAGCACCGGCTCCTCTCAAGAAAACAGAGAGCGCGAGAAGCGCGCGGTTGAAGAGATAGAGAGATGCTACAACTGAAATGAGGCTCGAAATCTTTACCAAAGGAACAATTCTAAAAAATTACTACAATGTCTGGGCAGGTGCCCCCAAAAAATACGCTGCATCCGCTGGATAAAATTCAAAAGCAGCTGTTAAAATTAATTGGTGACAGCAATAATGCGAAGTCAAATGACTCATTTGAACACCATCGACACAATGTTTTATCCCTTTTTCTACGGGCAATGTTCCAGCGAAATAGCCAATTGCATTCCGCCTCTCAGGATTTTCAACCTTAATGCTCGTCAAAGGCCCAATGCGCATTAGTTCTCCCTCGAGCCCTCAGAGGACTTTCATAAGTTCTACTTATGAAAGTCCCCATAAGTAAGTTCTACTTATGAAAGTCCTCATAAGATTTCGAAAATCTACTTCTGCAGACTGTATTAAAGCTACTGACGAAGCATACTATATCACCCGTTTGTCCTTAATGAGGTAAAAGAAGCAACATAGCAGCCGGAGCTGTCGACCGGCGTAACTGCCGAACTTTTCAAATCCCCTGGCGATGATCTGGATAGCACCAGCTCTTCTGTAAAAAAATGGTTGGCGGTAAGCTTGCCCGACGAGTGAGACCTCAGGGAAAAATACAGCAAAAGAGCCATAGAAGGAAGACGATGGAAGGGTGTTACTATACAGGACTGTGTTAACATCCTGTATACTCCCAACCGTGTAAAACGCTGGATGTCAAGAACTCGTACAACACCGCAAACTGGAGCGAGATGCGAGCACTTACCTTTCCCGACGACACCGACGGCGGGAAGAAGCAATATAACGTCACAGGCGGCGTCCCTCAAGGTTCCGTACTAGGGCTCCTTCTGTAGAATCTTATGTCGGACGACGTACTTAAACTCCGGTTACCCAGGTCATCGAAAATAATTGGATTCGCTGACGACATTGCGATCGTTGCACTGGCCAAATTTCTTAACGAGCTAGAACATGACTGTAATGAAGCCATTGGAATGGTACAAGACTGACTAGTACGCATGGATCTACGACTAGCAGAGGAAAAGGCGGAGGTGGTACTAACCAGCAGCAAACGAGTAATAGAAACGAGAAAAGAGTGACACACGTTTCTAAAGCAGAGCTGAAGTACCTTCGCGTCGCAATAGATGCAAGGTTAACCTTTAAGCATATTCTGCAACATGCAGCGGGAAAGACAGCAAGAACAACAGCCGCTCAGGCAAGGATCATGCAAGATATAGAAGGAGCTAAGCAGAAGAAGAAAAGATAGAGATGTTCTATGGCTTCCAAACATGGGCCACTGCAAGAAGACGTAGTCCTACAGTCGTAAAACAGAGGTGGTCTACAGAACATTGAGAGTATGCAGCGCCTACCGAACAACATCATATGAGGCCACATACGTAGTAGCTGGAATGATGTCAAAAGACCTCTTCGTTAAGGAAGCTAAAAGAAAACAACGTGTCGGCAGGACAAAGCTACCAACAGCAACGATCAGTAGAGATAATAAAGTCCCACTACGTTACGTTTTTGTTGGATGTTGCTACTATCCGATGGAGCACTCAGACACAAATACTGGTTCATTGTACTACAATGTAGACACCTTACATTAATGTATTTAGTTTACCCGCCTTTCGAAGAAAAATGAGAAGGAGTTTCAGTGATGAAGAGCTAAGGTGTTCGGCACTCACCAAATCAGCACCAAAGATCCGCCACCTGATGCGAGCAAAGGTAGGACAACTAGGGAGGAAGTGTTCCGCGGTATCGTCGTCCTCTCCACAGGCAGGACAGGTAGTGGTTTCGCTCAAACCTAACACACTCAAGTGTCTAGCAAAAGCTTGGTGGCCGGTAAGGACGCTTACAAGAAGTCTGTCATCGATTCTACTGAGAGATAGAGGGAAACACGAAGTCGTTTAGCCTGCCTGCACTCATCGCAGTCACGCCAACAAGCCCTGTGCTCACGAGAAACCGAAGTCAATGGCAGACGTGACAACAGATACAGGCAGGCCTAAAGCAGGTTCGGGCCCAGGAAAGACTTCTTCTGAGCCTAGTTTGGCAAGCTCATCAGAGATCTCATTTCACTGGACACCAGTGTGACCTGAGACCCAAACAAAATTCACTGCATTTAGCCTTCCGACTAAGTTCAACAAATGGAGTTTGGCATAAGCGGCAGTAACACTATTCCGCCAAACAACCGATGCGTATGAGAGGAGTGGTCTAACCATGGCCGTATAGATCCAGAGGACCCTTTTCGACGATAAGCCCCATGTCTTGCCAAAAGCGCCTCTGCGCTGACAGAAAGTGGACAATGCTTTTTCGGTTTTGAACTCAACATGCTTGGCCCATAGAAGTTTTCCATCAACGATTACTCCCAAATATTTGACTTCATCGGATATTGGTGTAGTGATCAGACCAGTGACCTTCTACCTTCTCGTAAAAAGAACAACCGTGGTTTTAAGAGGATTCACTGAAAGCCCATTCCTAGTGCACCAATCATCGATCAAGTCCAGGGATCTCTGCACCTGAGAGCACACAGTCCCAGAAAGAACGGCGACATCACCCGCGTAGGCTTGTGTGTAGGTTCCAGGAATGTTGAGAGCCGATACTAAAGAGTCTACAACCATGCACCATAAAAAGGGAGACAGAACACCACCTTGCGGGCAGCCCTTGTTTACCCCAGTTATGACGCACTTGCCACAATCTGCGTCGGTCATCAGCGTCCTGTGCATTAGCATAGCCCTTATCCATTGAACTAATGTTTCATGCTCACCGTGTTGTCTGACTGAGTTGCACATCCTCTCAAAACGTCGCGTTATCAAAAGCATCCTCAATATCGACGAAAACGCCCAGCACGTACTCCCTTTGGTCAAGAGCATATTCAATCCTACCAACGCGCAGTTTGGCAGGATTTTCCGCGCTGATAAGCTTGCATCTCAGAAAGGAAAGAGGATGCAATCGAAAAGCAACCTTGCGCACGCGCAGCTCAATCAGTCTCTCTAAGCTTTTCAGCAGGAAGGAAGACAGACTTATGGGTCGGAAACTTTTGGCTAGGCTATAGTCTGACTTACCACGATTTGTATAAAAACGACTTAAACCATACGCCAAAGTAGGTAGATGTGTAAGCCAAGGCAAGGCTCGCAGTGAAAATTCCTTTCGATGTGGGAAAGTCCTACTAAGAACAACCCTACGAAGAAAGGCAAGATAGATTGAACTCTCCGACAAAGAAAACAGGACGCATCAGAGATTTATTTAGTAATGTAGACTCTTGGATCAATAGGAAGCATGGGAGCTCAACTTCCACCTAGCGCACATGATCACTGGTCATGGATGTTTTAGAGCCTACCTTTAGAGATTTGGGCATAAAGACAACCCTAGCTGTCTAACGTGCATAGAACTAGTAGAGACCACAGAAGACGTAATCTTTCACTGTCCGCGATATCATTAAGAGAGTGTTACCAGCAGGCGAACTTCATTATAACAGTGATAGCTACCCTAAAAAAAATCATCAATTCTCAAGGGCTTAGTGTTTGCTCTCTCTCTGTTCTCTCAGGAACTGTATTGACTTCCGCTGCCTTTCGTTTGTAACCCGAACACAACTCGGGAAAGTACCGAAAAAGTATAAAGTTGAAGCATAAAATTTTGACACTGGGCAATTTCTAATGCAACGCAGTTGTCAGTTCTCGGGAAAGTCCCAAAAAGTTGAGAAAAAAAAAAAAAAAATTAAATGAACGAGTGAGTCAACGAAAGAAATAATATTGAAGGACACAATGTTGGCGTTGGAGAAATTTCGTACAATTCTCCTGTACAATTTTTGCGCACGTCTCGAAAAATTTTATATTTGAAGAAAAATGTATCAAAAAAATATACTTAGTTCGTTATAACCGGTCTTTTTCTCTTTTCGAAGCTCAATAGGGTTTGCTTTAAAAGGCAACTTACTTCTGTACTTCGTTCTCATAAAGAAATAATAACTAAATAATTCCTCACCACAGTTATAACCTACAATAAACCGGTTGGACCTTAAAGGAATATGTGCCAAAAACTGATTAAAAATTGCCGGAAGACAAAAATAGAACTGGATGTTTCCGAAAAACTTTTCTTCCTTCTAAAAAATTGCGAATAACCTATTAATCAAAATATCAGAAACAAAAAATGTGTATAGGTATCTCATGATTCAATTAACAAGAAGTCAATGAATAAATTCAATCATTTTCACTACAAACAACCAATCACTGTTCTAAAACAAAAAATCTAAATCTATCAAAATCTAATTTAATTAATTCATCCAAACATCTGCCATCGAACGCTTTCCAGCAAAGAACTCCCCTCCAAACCCTCTTTTTTGGCAAGCAGATTTACTCGCTTAAAGTAGAGAATAAAAGTATCTGCAACAAGCAGCCCCACGACTACCATACCAGCACACCATCACACCATCACCAACCCTCTGCGAATAAAATCGAAGTTAATTAAACATAAACCATTATGACAGAGCCCAGCAACAAAACCAAACATTGTTTTAGTAACCTGCCAGTACTATCGTCACGCAAATACTGAGGGTGGTCGGACCCAATAGGCATGGGGAAAAACTTTACAGACTCCATCCCTTAGTGGGAAAATGTTGCCAGCGCTAACAGATGCTAGGCACGAACTAGTCTGCAATCTCCTTTGCATCATGTTGCAGAGATGAGCTTGCGCACTTACATCACTCTGTCCATCTTGCTTTCGTCCCTTACAAATATATATTCCATCGCCCACTGCAGCACGGAATATAGCGCATGTCCATAAGAAAAGTGCAAAATCTGTTGTGCCAGTCCAACGCCAACCACCCCTGCACAAGGACAACCCGTTGTGTTACTTTATAGCTTTTTGCAGTTGACCGTTATCACTGAGAGTATAGTAGACAGCACAAATAACATATCGCCTTGCCATAAACTGTGTCTTTATGACACAGCACTGCCACCCCTCCCCCCGTTCCAGCGATTGTCTGCAAGCAAAATTTGAATATTTTGTTTATCCATTTAACTAACCGTGTTGTAATCTGCATAGATACACTTTGAGTCAAAGAGATACTGAACGCTCACTGCATCTACATCCACACGGACACAATATGCGTGCCATTGTGTGGGGTTTTATGAGACAGATTTAACGGTAATTTTAAAATACGCCACACAGTACGATTTTGATTGGGAATATGTATATCCGAGCGGCATGGATTTCTCTTAGCAAAAGGAGCTTTTTGCAGCCCTCTACCACCACCCTCGCTACCAGACGCGATGGGCCCGTCCTAGGAGGGAATTTCAAAAGAAATATGCAAGCAAGTGTGTATGTGTATATCTACGTGAAAAGCAAACAAGTGCTTTAGGAAGTTGTTTGCCGACAAATAGCAAAATGATATGTTAATGTTGGTAAATGTACCCACACTGCTCACGACCGCCCGCGCACAGCCCTTGCCAGTGTCCTGGCAGAGAGTTTAAGAATATACCTTTACGGTTTCGGAGGAGGATATTGCGACTGGACACGTTGTTGTGTAGTCGTCGTGTAGTGACACAACACAACAGATGGATGAAACGACACCGGAGCACACCGACCGAGCGCCGCAATGGGAGGGCTCGTATAGTTTAGCTCGAGAGAACGAGAGGTTGCGTCGGTGGCTCGACGGTCGTTCGTGTCGGCTTGGTAGGAGGTTTACTTGATTTTAGAGCTTATTGGAGTTAAGTAATTGAAGATGTTAAAAGCTTAAATAATATATTCATTCTGACTTTCATATTAAAATTGCTTTTGAGGGTGGTCGTATATGGAGGGATGGTTTTTTGGGGTGGTGTAAAGCGGTAGCGCACAAGTGGGTCGCTCGGGCGGTTGATCTTACTTCGAGAATATAATATAACTCGGGGAGGCGCATAGGTATATCGTTGTGGGCTTGTTGTTCTTATTAAGATGGTGATAAATGAAGATGAGGTGATTTTACTTAATGTTGGGTTTCGAAACGGCAATGGAACGGTTTTATAGCTTTTAAAATTGCCAAAAGGCTTTCAAGCTCTTTTTGATATACTATACCAGAACAGTGTGGAAACATTCCATTAGTTCGGGGAAGTTTTAATTAATTTTTGAGAAAAAATCAAATCCCATAGGAGGGATTTTGGATTATTGAGATTAGACATTATCGATTCTAGTCTTTCTTCCCTTTTTGAGAGACGGCATTATTGCCCTGTTCACAATGTATTGCTTGGTTTCCACCAAGCCGTTGTAAGGTAGGGATTATGCAAAAAACTAGAATACAGTTTTGTGGAAGGAGTTTTACCAACGTTTCGTATCAGATTTAAAATAAAATAAAGTGTGGAAAAGTTCTTGAGAACTCAAAGCATAAATGAAATCAGGATAAAAAGGGCGGTTTCGAAAAGAGAGAAAGAATTAAAGGTCTTTCTAAAATATTAGGTCATATGTTGGCAGTCGGTACCTTATAACATTCGTAGCTTTGTTCTGGGAAACCGATGCCGATGCTTTAATGTGATTTACAAATACTGACTCATGGAAAACTGTAGGGAGAGTTCATATTTTTTTAACACTTTAAGGCAAGTCTATGCTCAAAATTATATGTGTACTTTTACTGTGATTGTAATGGTCTGCTTGCGGTCTGTTAAGATTCTATAGTCTCTATAAAGTTTCCAACAGAAAGAGAGAGTTTATGTCTTTTATTTTAGCTGTCATACGAACCGAAACAAAACAAAAAACTTTTCGATAATTTTAATAAATTAAATAAATAAGGGGAAACTGGCACTTATTTTTTTGCCAAACCAGCCTTTTCTCGTTCTTTAAATAAAGCGAATTTCAAGAATTTTTGCAAATGAATAGAGTCAGGATCGTACTGACAGGTATACCCTCAAGTATGGGTTAGATTTTTTGTATAATTTCACTCTTTTCACTCCACCAATTAACAAGAGGCAAGAGGAGTTAGGCTGATAGACTGGTAACGTTTACCTTGATAAAGACAAGATCGGTACCAGGGTATAGTATCAGACCCTGGTACTAAACAAAAAAAGCAACATTTATTAAGTGACATGCGCATTGCATATCGGGCGATTATTAATCAGTTATCTGTGGTCTAAAGCACATTTAAGTATCTTAATGAAAGCACTTTGGCACTTGCAGTTGCTTGCCTTTCGAAAGCATCCCAAACATTTATGTTGAGTTTAAGACACTTACAGATAACTTACCTTTGCTCTTCCGTTACTGTCACATTAATTTTAATTTTTTGTTTATTAAACTTTAAAGGACAGTTCAAGCCAACGGGATGATTTCTGGAAGCTTATTTATATTTTTATTATAAGCAACTTTATATGTACTTTCGGTACACCTGCTGGCTCTTCTCTAGCTTGAAATCATTCTTCGTACAGCCCTGAGTAAAGTACTCATGTAAGGTGCGCTGGCTCATATGCACCAATCAAAAGCTGCGTAAGAACAAAGAGAGAATTCTAAAATTCTGCGCAAGAACAAAGAAAGAATTCTAA
Organism: Neoascia interrupta; assembly: GCA_947623515.1. Lineage (NCBI taxonomy): Eukaryota > Metazoa > Arthropoda > Insecta > Diptera > Syrphidae > Neoascia > Neoascia interrupta. The sequence continues at coordinate 152,714,500 of OX392462.1, forward strand.
AGCAAACAAAAATTAACTGAGGGGCCTCAAATAGGTTAAACAAAAGAAAACATTGGAGTTTGATAGTATACAACACTTACTGTGGGGACAACAGTAAAATGTATGCGGGATGTTTAATCTTGAATACTGTACTGGCTATATCATCTGGGATTTTCAGCGGTTCGTCCAAAAATGGAAAAAAGGCCTCTTATGGTATCACTATGTTTTCTTCCACGTTTCGTTCTACGTTAACTTCTGAACGATAAGTCGTAAAAAAAAAAAAATATTGTGTTCTTTAAAACTGCGGATATAGTCAGAGAACCCAACGAGAGCCATTTTTTAAGCTCAAAAAACGACTAAATTACAGTTAAAAAGTTTTATGGGAAGATGGATTAAATGTTTTTTAGTACTTTATTTATGAAATTTAGCAGGCAAGAACTAGAAAAAAGAAACATGGGTCTAGTGAATACTGAACTTTAACAAAAAAGATCTAATTTTTTTGAAATTATTGAAAAGTTTTTGAGAAATTAATTGATAACATTTTTCAAATTGCTCAAAAAAAACATGCGTCCCCCTCTATCTCCCAAACGGTGAAAAGATCAGTTTTAAATCAATAACGGGCATTGTCTATCCTCTGAAATTAAAAAAAAAAAAAAAAAAAAACTAAAGCAAACTTCTAATAATCAAACACTTCGAAGATTTTGCTCGAAAATGATTTTTTTAAGCTTTCTATTCCCTTAACGGTTATGGGGATCTTGAATAAATGTGGATGAAGTTTGTAATATTTACAACGCAAGCTAACTACATTTAAAACCTTTCAAAAGTGCCGTTTCCAACGTCAAGCTTTTAAGCCCATTTAAAGAAACGAAAGAAAAAACAGCATATTTTACCGTTTTCTTAGAAATTCATGTCCGCAGAATTTAAAAAAATTGGCAAATGCTAAGGCTGGTGGTTGTAAAATTGGAAAAAAGTCTAACGGTGGGTAATTGAATAAAAAATCGAAATGGCTGTTTTATGCATTTTAAATTTTAGAAATGTCAAGAAGGTAAATAAAACGTATGTTTTTCTCGCAAAATTTTGAAGAACACAAGGGAAGTAGTCCATCTTTTAAAATTAAAAAAAAGGTATAAAAGTTTTGAAATAAAGGGTGATTTTTTAGCTGGTTTGGTTTTGGCAACACTGGTTTTGACAGCTGACGTGTGTTTAGTACCTTGTGTCACTGTCAAACAGCTTCAGTTTGGTTTGCAATTTAACCATGGATCGTCTTACAAATGAACAACGCTTGCAAATTATTGAATTTTACTATCAAAATTCGTGCTCGGTTCGAAATGTTCATCGCGCGCTGCTTCCATTTTATGGTCGGCATTCTCGACCTTCGGAGCAGTCTATTCGGAATTCGGTCAATTGGCCGCCTAGATCGGGCGATTTGACACCATTAGATTATTTTTTGTGGGGGTATGTCAAGGCTAATGTCTATAGGGACAAGCCCGCTTCGATTGACGCACTAGAAGCCAACATCCATGCATTCATTCGTGAGATACCGGCCGATATGTGTGAAAGAGTATGCCAAAATTGTACTCAGCGGATGGGCTACCTGAGACGCAGCCGCGGTCAACATTTGCATGAAATTATCTTTAAACATTAAATTGCAAGGTTCAAACTATCGATTCAAATGAATATTTCATTAATTTTTTCGAATGTTTTGTGTTTTTTTTTTTAAAAAAATTTCTCAACCTCTTAAAAAATCACCCGTTAGTAAAGGGTTTTCTAGATATGCTTGAAAACACTTTTGTTGACCAATTAAAATGATGCCATCAAATTTGACGCCAACTCAACCACATGAACGTGTTAGCCAAGGGAACAAATTTAAAAAAAAAAACTTATAACAGTTTTTCTTAAGGAAAATATATAAAAATAATTAAGAGAAAAGTTTTCCGCGAGCCTTTATTTTAGATAAACGAAACTAAACGATATATTTAGAAATAATTTAAATAATAACATAGACTTTTACACAAACAACGCCATATAGAGCTTAACCTTCAACAAAAGCCGATGAACCACTTGGCGTATGTCTTCATACTTCACGCCTCGATGTTTTTTTTTTTAAGAAGAGCAGAATCTTAAGTAAATATAAATCAGTTCGTCGATAGAACAGATCAACCTGAAACGGTTCACTGTCAATCTCACAGGTTGAAATACCAATATCCTACGCAAAGGATATCATAGCTCTTCAGCAGAAAGAGTTACTTGGACGATTGAATCTTTTTAAAGTGGTAAGTATGTTGCGGATATCAGGTCGCATATTTAAATGGAGAAGGTAGATAGTTTAGAAGCACCGGAAAGAGCCTTGCGACTCTATTTAAACTCCGTCTAACTCGATTACTATCGGTCGAGTTTTTGTTTTAGTTTTAAGAAAATTTTAAAACCCTTCGCTGGGGAAAACCAACTACACAAGGAATAAAGGATATTTTATGTTTATATTGCAAAAACAAAAAATTTATTTAGTTGATAAATGCAACCTCTATGAGGGTTATGTATCCCTAAAGGTTATAAAATTTACCTGTTTTTTGTCTCAGTTGATTAGGAAAATCTACCGTAATCTATCTGTTAACATGTTTCAAATGGAATAACAGAATAGTTTGAGTATAAGAAGCTCAGTTCAATAAATAACTTCGAAGAATCAACAACTTTAACTATTTGGGCAAGCCATTAACCAAGTAGGAAATAGGCCTAATCCGAGCTTACAGGGAACGAGGGAAATCCATCCTGATCGTAGCCTTGTCAACGTTGTACACAGACTTTCCTAAAGGCCCGGAGAAGTATAGAGAAAACCGCAAAGCAAGAGTCAGCAAACCCACCCCTATTATGGATCATGCCGCTCTAGTTACGCGGCATTTTCTGTTTCTAGAGTCCGCTTTGTTTTCTAGGTAGGTTAGGTTGAAATGGCAGTCGGGTCCAAAGAAACGACACACATAGACTAACGTAGGTCCACTGGGATACCACGTGAATATAGAAATCCCTCCTACTCATTGAAAAATTTGGAGCCATTGATAAAGCGTGAGCGATTTTTTGGGTCGGTAGTGTTTAGATTGCAAAGATCATCATAGAAAAAAGCTCCCAAGTCAGGCTGCCGTTTCCTAGAGCGAGCGGGACATGTACAAAGAAGATGGAGAGTAGTCTTCTTTGTACATGAAAAAATCCAGGGGCATCTGTCTCAAAATGAGCGGCTTCCTGGCCGGCGTCTGTTATCCATTGTAGGGTCGGCTGGATATGTTTTTTTTTATCCAATATGCAAATAGAATGGACAACAATTATATGCATGCCAGATGTTTTTATGAAATACTCTGCAGTTATATTATTGCTTTTCTCTGTAAAGGCATAACACTTGTGTTTCTGTGCAGAGTTGTCGAGTTTGGCGAGTTCGTCAGTCTTTCAGTTGCGCGGGGTTTCGCTATGCCCAGGTACCCAGCACAGGTAAATGTTGAACATTCACCTGTGCTGCGACATCTCCTTTAAAGATGATCAGCAGTATAGGGCTACTAAAGAGTTTATAAATACTGATTCACAAAAGATTCGTATATCCTTGGAAGATATAACGTTGTTCTCAAGCCAGGGCACTAATTTCAGCTTGAAAAACACTGCAATGACCCGGAAAGAGAGACCTACCCCATCATAGTAGAAGTGGATCGATTCACATTCCAGGGGAGCACTCTCATCCCAGAAGGGCCTAGGGGGATGGTTGTCTGGAAGTTATTGTCAAACTGTTGCTGCGGTGTGGCGAAGTCTATGTTTTTAGAAGAAACTTGAATGCGTTTCAGAATAGCACTGTCCTATATCGCTATCGGTCCACTAAGAGGTTGCTTTGAGGCAAGAAGTCGTGATTGCAGCTGTTTGTCAGCTGAAGATATCAAAGGACATTAGACGGAAAAGGATGTCCAGTGCTGCCGAGGCAGTTGTGCGAAGTGCTCCGCTTATACATAAGTAGGCTGCTCTTTGGACTTTTTTCACGTTTTACCGCTTTATCCAAGGCGGTCCACCAGACAACGCAATGTTTTCTAAAGGCAAGAATTCTTATCTTAAACACCAAATACAACCCTTCTTTTTTCGAAAATTATTTAGATTCCTTCTATATTCATATACACAAATTTTAATGTTAAAAATGTGTCAACGACTTACCTGTATGCCATGTGATCCACTCTGCTGACTTATGTGCAATTGCTGGGTTTGCTTCATCTGCAACGTTGTTGTGCCCGTCGACTGGATACCACTGTTTGGACCATTGTTTACGCCGGCATTTTGACCCGTTCCTTGATTTACACCTGGACCAACTCCACCTCCAACGCCGCAACCACCAGGACCGTTGCCACCAGCCGGATTTTGCCGTTGTGAATTGGCAGCATTCGCTGAACTTTGTTGCTGAGATGACTGTTGTTGTTGTTGGGGCTGCTGCTGAGGCGGCGGACACTGTGAAGACATATTTGGTGGAACACCAGCATTGCCGCCCCTTGGTGGTTGCATGAAATTCGGCCCGGCCGGACTGCTGTTGCCCTGCTGCGACATTGACGAACTATATGGCGAGTATTGTTGCTGTTGTTGAGCTTGTTGCGCAGCGGCACTGGCCGCTTGTTGCTGTTGTGCTGCTTGTGGATTGCCAGGCTTAGGGAAGCCGCCTGGGCCCACGCCCATCTTGGGTCCCATGTTAGGATTTGGTTGTTGCTGCTGCTGGTGATGCGCCTGTTGTTGGTGTTGCTGGTGCTGTTGATGCTGCTGGTGTTGCTGATGCTGCTGATGTTGTTGCTGTTGGTGTTGCATCTGAGCTTGTTGCTGCAGTCGCTTGAGATCAAAGTCATTTTGGGACGAGTAGAAAAGCTCCTGTTTTATGTCGACAAACGATTGTGCGGATGTGGGACCTTTGTGATACTGTGGGGGCAGTTGTTGCTGTTGCTGGGACTGCTGTTGTTGTTGCTGAGGGCCATTCGGATTACCACTGTTAACAGGACCACCGTTCTGACCACCAGACGACATGAAATCATTTGCAAATGGCCCAAAGTCATTGTATCGACTGTTGGGCCCTCCGCCACCGCCCATCATTTGGTTCTGTGGCGGTGGTTGCATCGGCGGTCGCGGGAAATTCATGCCACTCATTGCATTCTTGTGCTGATGCTGTTCGGCCATATGCTTGAGCGTTTGTGCCAGAGACAGTTCCGGCGTATTCGGCCCGTTCTGGAACTGATTTCGCATCTTGTTGAGCCCTTGATTGTCACCCATGCCGCCACCAGGCATACCTGGTCCACCGCCAAACGCCGAGGCAAACTGTGCCATTGGATTTTCCGATTTCACATTCAGACTGCTTATCAGATCCTGAGCGCTAGGTGGCTCCTCCTTAATAACATCCCCGGTTTTAATATCAAGCAACGGCTTCTCATCGAACCCATCAAATATGCCCGGATTGATAACTTGCAAATCGGATATCAGCTCCTTAAAAGTATCATTGCCCTCGTCTGTGTCGTCTCCCATGAGATCGGGGAATCCCGGGAAGTTGCCATTTGGCCCACTACCATCCTTTTCCAGGCCCGCCAAATCGGAAAAGTCATGATCGGGCTCTTGCTTGCACTCAACTAGATTTGCGAGACCGCCCAGCGTGGACGTTTTATTGTGTCCACCCATTAGACCGCTACCTTGTTGACCACCACCCATGCCATTATTACCATCACCACCTGGACCAGGACCGCCACCACCTCCACCACCACAACCGCCTTGCTGCTGCTGTTGTTGTTGATTACCAGGATTTTGCTGCTGTTGCTGCTGCTGTTGTTGATTTTGACCGCCGCCCTCACTCTTCACTGATGTGTTGGTGAGCGCCTTAACTGTAACATTTGTGCTTATTTGCTGCGGCTGCGAATTCGCCGCCGATGTTGTGAACTCCAATTGTTGGACAATTTCCACCGAGAATTTGGTTAAATTTTCCGAAGTGTTGTGTTGTAGTTTAACGGGCGGTTCAAAATTATCAGCCCCATTGTCCACATCTTCCGCTGGTCTTTTTAAGAATTTTTGTTGCTGCAAATAGAAGAAGAAATTATGATTAGCATAAAAACAGTAAATATTTTTAGGCATATCAAAAAAAAAAATTGTATAAGACAAAGAAACGAGAACAAGAATAGGTCAACGCACACAGCCTTGAAGTGGTCAACCCACCTTACAAGGTACATACAATAACCACAAGAAGTAGGTAGCACTCTTCGGTAGTAGCACAAAACTTTTCGAAGGCGACAACCCTTCGTCCAATGGTATGATGTAAGGTTAGGTTGAAGTAGCTGTAGGATATGAGACAAGCGATACACTAAGGCCTATAAAGGTCCGTTGCTTAACTTAAAACCGTTTGAGTTACCATTGAAGCGTGAGACTTATTGGCCCGATAAGTCGTGATAAATCGTGATAAATCGTTGTAGCAGAAAGTTCAAAGTGAAAATTTCGTTTCTGATAGAGGGCGGGGTATGTTCAGAGAAGATGAAGCCTGGTCCTCTTTCTCATTCAAGTCATTAGAATAAATAACAAGCATTGGTCCATACCAGCATATCAGCCAGTATCCTGGTGTGCCACTTATTTTAGCACTTATGTGCGATCTATTAAGGGACATCAAAATCGCGTTAAGGATCCTGCTTAGGCCAAATCTGTTTCGTCGCCAGACAAATGTGATAACCTGTCTATCTTAAGTGATTATATTTAAGTATAATAAGTCCCTTCATCTTGCCAAAAAGGCCCAAATGCCAACTCATGCTTAAGCTGGATGCAATACCGATGGGCCTGCAGGTATATTCTGAGGTCAACCGGCGTAACCCACAAGCGGTAGAGTGGAAGGGTTATGATCCATCACTTCAGATTATAATCTCGCGCCTAAAGGAAAAAGAAGAAGATTAATGGGCGGATGATGCATATTCCTGGCTTCTGAGAAAACGAAGCTGAAGGAACGAAAAACAGATTTAGCTGGTATAGGACTTTTATGGATCAGTTCTGATCATATGAGTTTTCAAGCACCTGACGGAGTAGAGCCTACTTTTTACTTTGATGAAATATCTCACCAATATGTTTGCCAAGAATAAGTAAGTTCTATTGGAAACAAATCTTTAATGTGCTACCAAATAACAAGTTCTGGGATGCAAGTGCCTCTGTATGGCTGACGACTGCGGTGTTTTTCTGGCGGAGATAGAAGACATCATGTTTTAGTCCCGCATGCACAGACGAAAAGTGGAGTAGGCGATATAACATCCAACTGAACAGGCTGCACACCGACACCGACCTGAAAGGTGTCAGAATACAACGGTTTCGATGACTGTGTCATCTATAGCGGATAGACACTAGCGCCATGGCCCGCAAAATCACCGAATTCCCTCCCGGGGACGTGTCCAAAACAAGAGATGGCTTCGTAAAGAAAGAGCTGGCGAAGCTTCTTGGCAGAGGCTTATGTCCAGCCGAACTGTATCGCCACCTAAAGTAAGTAAGTAAGCAGCCATAATCCTTGTTGCAGAAGAAATGCAGAGGCACAGGTTGAAAGCAAGATCATCACCATTTATTCTGATAACCAAGGGGGCGTTAAAGTCTTAAGGAGTCAAACCTGGCGAATACGTGGTGAATTTGGTGTAACTATGCAGGAAAACTCTAGACGAGGTATCATCTGGCAATTACCTCTGTGCTAGATTCCAGAGCACACTGATGTCAAGTTGTGGACAAATTTACAGTATCAGGGTGAGAGATATTTGCGTCTCTGGCTATCAAATTCTTAAAGAAGCACAGCTAAGTTCGATCATACGCAAAACAGAAGATGAGTCGTTTTAAAGAGTTAATAGCCTGCGTTGGATACAACTTGAGGGTGCAGATTACTAGAGCTAGGGAAAACTAACCAATGCTTACATCTTACAACTCAGAGGACCCTAACCTCTCTCAATCATACATGCCGGGTGCGCATTAGGCAACCTACAATTTTTAGCCCAATCCGAACAGCAAATTAACATGTCTCTCATGACAAAGGTTATTGTCGCATGTAGAGAGGAATAAAATATTGTGTTGCCCGGGTTGAGCCCCGAGGCACATCCATACAGTAGCTATACACACTCAATTGTCCTCGAAACAGGTAACACCTTGCATAACGACTGCAAGAACCTTGAACAAACCTTGAACAAAAACACATTCATTTGTTATCTTCTTGACCCTCTATTGAGTACCTGGCCACGTTGGAATAGAGGGAAATTAAGCAGCGGACTCCTTGGACCTTTACTTTTCTTGGGGGATAGTTGAGCGCACCTTTAGGGAGAAATTTAGGAAAACGAGGAAAGTTAACCGGGCAAAGATCTAGGAAACATTTTAAGGCTAAGAAACTTAGAGGTAACTACAACCAGAGAAGATTCGAGGCATGCGTCGGCCTCAGTAAAAATAGTATCTCTAGCCTTAGTATCTCTACAGCATTCCTGTTGGCAGAAGTTTCTTTCTGTTTTTTAAGAGGTGTTAAGAAGGTAATTATTTTTTTAATGAACTCAAACTATTGGTCTAAGTAGCCTCGGCAGGCTTAGCTATATAACCTACCGACCAGTTACCATGTTGCAATTTGTAGGCTGAAAAAAGAAACTAAAACTAAAGGCTTTAAGAAGCGTTGAAGTCGAGACTTAAACGAAACACAATTGGGCCCTAAGTTTTGGGATAAAGCACTGGGTGATGGGATTGGTGGCACTGGATAGCAGCGCTTCTGGCAATAGCTGAGAGTATCGCTACTCTCCAAGTTGCCCTTGCTTGTAAATATAATGTTGAAAAGTCTTCCCAAAGATTCTTGTACTTTGGCATGGAAGTGTTTGCTGGCCACACTTTACGTTAAGTGTTTGCTGGCTACACAAGACGCTTTAGAAAAAGTTAAATTGGTGCGTTGAGCTGAGACCAGTTTGATGACGTAGATCCTATAGCTTACAAGTGGTGATATGGCTTGTCTAAGAACTCCATAAAGAGGGCTGTAGTTGGCAGATCATTGGCAGATACTGTTATGAGTATTCCTGCCTTTCTTAAACTCTAAATGGAGCAGGTGGACAAATTTAATAGAACAGAATATTGTTAAAAGTCGTCCCAATCAGCTTCTTCAGCTGGTGATTACGCTCGTTGAATGTGTCAACGAAGAACCTCAAAGAAGCGTCGAAAACTTCTAAAACAATTTTTTGTACTCAGCTTTAGTTTGAATGTTGGTGGCTCCCACGTTCAAAACTCCTTTTTGCTGTGGTCTATCGACACGGACGTATCACGAAAGGGGCAAACGTTACTATTTATAGAAACTTGAGTATGGGAAACTTGATCATTGGAGGTGCTTAATTTGCTCCACGTGACGATTGACTGCGTTCCAAAACTAGATACGATATTGAACGTAAATGGATCATCTTGCACCAGCTCCATTATATGCATATTCTTTAGGAAGGCCCAAGACGATCCCAAGATTTCCTTTAATTTGCTAGTTTTCAACTTTGCCTTGGTGTCTTTCGATTCTTTTAAAGCAGGCTTTCAAAGGATTGATCTTACCAACTAACTAGTGGGAGGGTTACAAACCGATTAGGCGAATCCTCGGATACCCCATTGAATTGACCACCGTCAAGCTCGGGATTGCGTCATAAATCTTGGTTGTTAAATTTTAGTTTCTTTTAATTTTAATTGTATTTAGAATTCGTCAGTTAAGAATCTTGTTCCTTCAAAAAGGGGCCTGGCATCAACCCCTTTTCAATAACATCGTTTTTTTGTTCATATTTTTTATCAGAAGTGGTTTACACGTGTTGATTGCATTTTGATATTAAAAATTTGGTATATACTTGAAAACGCCCCCTAAAGTGGGAGTGGCAAAAATTTATTCATATCAGTTGATAGCTGACGCAGATATCTGGACATTTTATAGTGCCAGTTTTTTTTTTTTAGCAAATATATCGAATAAAAACCAAAATGATCACGCCCACATTGGGGGTGGTTTTTGCTTTTTTTTTTGAAAAGCCCAGCACAATACACTTCAGCGAGCATAAGACATAGGTACCGAATTTCAGCTTTCTACAACTTTGATTTTTTATGTTATTAAGTAAAGTGGGCGTGTCAGCGCGCAGATTTTAAAAATGTTTACTATTGTACTGCTTCGGGCCCTGCAAGGAGCAGCTATTAAGTTTCAAGCTTCTAGCTCAAAATTTAAGGCCTAAAAACTACCGACACATGGACGTTGTGCTCATATGACTTACAATTCGGTCTCGATTATATCCCCTTAAGGTCTTGGGGGTCTACCGAGATTATTTCTCTATGTTACAAACTATGAATCAAACTTAATATACCTCCAATCCTATGGGATGGGGTATAAAAAGTGTACAACTTCAGCCCAAGCTACCAAAAGGACGGCTTGTACGTGTTGTAAATGGGATGTAAAAAATTGAGAGCGTCATTCTCATTACTCTCGCACCACTTAGTGTTAAAAATTTTAATTAAAATACCGATTCAATACTGCAGCGATTTCAGCCGACCTTTGATGCAAATTAAAATTAAGAATATCCTCGGGTAGCTGTCGCCGAGTAAACCACACAAACTTTACTTTTGCGAACTTGAAAGAGCAACATAATTTACTGTTAAAAAATTAATCATATTTTCCATGTTTGTATATCGACACTTTTAGATTCACTGGGAAAGGTTAATCAATAAATACAAAATTTTCAAAAAAGAAAAAAATATTTACCCAAATATTCATTAAAAACCGTTGAGTTGTTTAAATTCCAATGTTCTGAAGGTCTGTTGGATTTCGCTCCGCATTTGCGTTTGCTTGCACTTAAAAATTTTCAACACATTTCTCAAAACTGTTTTTGTGTACGTCTTTTGTATACAATTTTTTCCGAGACGATTTTAAATTTTTTTTTTCTTCAAGTTTTTTAAAAAAGTTCACCTTTACAACATTCTACAGTAAAAATTATGTCCTTGAATGATATTTCTGTTTGCATGCGTTTGTATGTCTTCATGCAACCAAACGAAAAAAAAAAAACTTTTCCCTTTCTCGCTCCCCCCGCTTTTAAAGTCGTCATCATCCCAAATTGCCCATAAATATCAAAAAAATTTCAAATTAACAAAATAGTATACTTTAACACCTCGTACATTTTGTGTGCTTTCCCTTTCTTTTGTTTCCCCGCTATTTTTTTACATACCAGTGTGTGTACGTGTACTTGTGCAGTACACATTCATTTGTCGGATTTATTTCATCCGAAAAGCATAAAAATGCCCATGAAAAATACTTTGAATAATAAAAAATGCCATATATTAGGGAAAAACAAAAAGAAAACAGAATTTTTTTTTCTCTGCATAAAACGAAAACAAAATGGAAAAGATACAAAATCCAGTAAATGTAGGTAGGAACGTCTACAACTTGTACAGTAACAAAAAAAAAATGTATGAAGAAACAAATATGAATTTCAATTACTCTCGAGCAACAGTGTGTGTGAGTAAGTCTAAGCGCAACAGAAAAGTAGAACAAGTCTCATACAAATTATGTAGATATACGCGACAACAATAATGAAGAATACAAGCAGAAAAAAAAAAATTATAAAAAATTGTAGAAAATAATGAGCACAAGATAAAAACTCACTAATATCGAAATAATTTGTTTCGAGTCACTTTTCTTAGTAATTAATGCAAAATGTGAAGTAAGAACGCGCTCCTATTATGGCAGCAAGTTTACTTAGCAAGTTAGCACTTTCCGGAATCGGCTTATGCGGTCTGTATGACGCTCTGTACTTTGAGCAGCAAACGATGTGTGATGCTTATGTGATCGCATTAACTGTAAAATGTCATAAGTTCTTGCTTGGTGTTTTGATTTGGAACCTAGTTCGTGGAACAGAAGAGTGCTTGATGTGAGATGACATCATTTGGTTTGGTTCGTGAAAAGTGGAATATGTAAGGCGTTTCTTGGGTTAAAAGTAGAAAAATACTGCAACTGAGAAAAGTTTTGTGGGAAGAACCGAAAAATCACTAAATAAAACGAGTGGACGGGTAACAATACAATCAATACAATACGCTTGTGTAAGGCGAATCCGTGGATACCCCACCCGAGTTGACCCCTGTTAAGCTCCGAAACGCGTAAACAACTCCAGTGTCAAATATTTAGTTATATTAACTTAAGTCGCATCAAGAATTTATCAGTTTGGAATCTCCTGCAATAAAATCTTGGAAGATCTTGAAATCTTGTAGAAAATTAAAGCAGCAGATCTCTTTACTCAGTGACGGAAGGCACAGCGTTTTACGGGCCAAGTCGAGTTGAAACGCTATTGGACGAGATGTCGAAAGTTAACAACCCCTTTGGCTCGACAGAAGGTACGATGCTGTTAAATTCACCAATTGCGGTTACTTCTTTAACCAATTAAGCCTTCGGAGCCGGTTTATACTCTATCTTAATTCGACCACCTAACTAGGTTTTGCCTTACGTAAGTCGCTATTGAGTTCTGATCCTTTGTCTGAGTCTGGAACTTGTTTGGACCATATTTATGGGCGTTTTTCTAATATCTCAATAAATTTTTTGTGAAAAATGTGTCTTCGACTTTGGAATATCCGACCATTCCATGACTGGTTTATTAGTTGGCAATGCTGAAATAAATAAAAACAAACTTACAAGACTTACAACGCAAAAAACTGCATTGATTTTGCGAAACTAAATGCTGTACTTAGCTTAGAACAATGGAATGTGGTTTATGCAGAAGGTGATGTCTCTAAATCCTATGATTTTTTTAGTAAAATTCTTAATAATCATATTTCTAGCTGCGCGTACACCATACGTATCAGTAGCTCAAAAAGAAGACTCAAACCTTGGATTTCTATAAATTTGCTACGCAAAATTCAACACAAAAATAAACTTAGAAAATTATGCCTGAAACATCCGCAAAATAACTATTATAAAATAAAGTATAAAAGACTCTGTTTGATTACAAAAAAACAAATTTCCAGGTGCAGGGATAGCCACTATAGACGTGTTTTTGATTCCTTCAAAGGTGATAATAAAAAAGAATGACAAGTAGTCAATAACATTCTGAACTCATCTACAGCCCCAAAAATTCCAGTTTTACTACGCTCTGAAAATACAGTATCAACTGAAAAACACGAAATAGCTGAAAAGTTTAATTGCTACTTTGCCTCAATAGCTGAAGCTCTCCAGCCGCCCTATAATCTTTCGAGCTGTACTTGTGATCCTGTTGCCGATGAATCTCTTCTCCCCAGTAGCTTTTTTTTCTTACGAATAACACCTTTGGAAGTGTATAAGACCATCAAAACTTTAAAAAACCAGTAATTCAAGTGGGTTTGATGGAGTGTCAAACCGTGTGTTAAAAAAATATCCTGGTTTGTGATGGATGTTTTAGCCTTTTTCTTTAACAGGAGCATTCTTACCGCTACTTTTCCTGATTCGCTTAAATGTGTAGATGTTTACCCCTTATTCAAAAAAGGCGATCGTAGTTGCATAAGCAACTATAGGCCAATTTCTTTACTTCCTTCTGTCAGTAAAGTTTTTGAAAAGTTGGTGAAAGGTCGTGGTACTAAGTTTCTACATAAAACTAATTTTAGTAAGGTTCAATTCGGATTACAAAAAAAAACAAATCGACTGAAGATGCTCTTTTGGAGTTTTGCTCCCATGTTTTCTCAAGACAAAAAAAAAGATGTTTTTTTAGACAAAAAAAAAGATCACAGCCAGCCTATTTGTTGATATAACCAAAGCCTTCGATATGGTGAACCACACTATTTTGCTAAGGTACATCAAAGGAGCTGGTTTTCGGGGGTTTATGCTTGAATGGCTTAAGTCTTACTTGACTAATAGATTTCAAAGAGTTAATTTGGAAGGCGTAAGAAGTGAAGTGAAATACATGAAAATGGGTGTTCCTCAGGGGTCAGTCCCTGGGCCCATCCTTTTTCTTATATATATTAATTCATTTTTTTCGCTTAATTTTAAAGGAGTTCTGACAGCCTATGCTGATGACATTGGTTGTGTTTATGGCGCTAATAGTCGGATAGACCTTATATCATATATAATCTGGGATCTAAGTTTACTAAGATTATGGTTTGTGGAACATCGTTTACTTATAAGCTCTAAGACTAAGCTGATGTTTTATAGTTTATCTACTACACATTCTTCCCCCCGGATCTTTTCTTTCATGCGCCTGAGTGTCGAAGATTTAAATTGGTTAAATGTGGCTGCAATGATTCGGTTTTCTTTTGCAGTTATAATTGTGTTTTAGTTGAGAAAGTCGATGAAGTTCTTAGGTGCAATAATTGATTCAAGGATGTCTTTTGCTTCTCACACCCAGGCGCTAAAAAAATATCGTTTTACCTTGAGAAACTTTTTCTACTTGAGTTATATTTGCTCTAGATAACTGCTCAAATCCATTTACTACGGTGTGTTTCAATCTAAGCTGGAATACGGCATAAGCTGCTGGGGTGGGGGGTATTTAAATAAAATGAATCCTCTTTTGACGCTTCAAAAATATACTATTCGTAAAATCTGCTCTAAACACCGCTTGCATGCCAGTTTTCCTCTGTTTCGCGACTTAAAAATTCTTCCGATTCGCCATCTTTACTGTTTCAAAGTTTTAAGGGTTTTTTTTTCGCTCATTTCGAATTTTGTCCCTTTCGCACCTGTGCGTATCGTAATTTCTATACAGTAACTTCGTGTCGTCTTTTTAATAAACTACCGTTGTCAATAAGACAACGTCTTATTGACAACGGTAGTTTATTAAAAACTGACTTTTTTCTTTTGGTTATAACGAATTAGAATCTCTTTTAAGTGTCCAAGTTTAGCAACCGTTTAATTCTAGCATTTTGGTTATTTATTAATTTAATTTATTTTTTTCACTTGTTTTAATTTGATACCTATAGCTATACATTTTAAATGAAAAAATAATTGTTATTCATTTTCTTAAGCTTTCTTTTCTTTGATTTGTTACCCCACTATAACATTTGAATTATAATCTTAAAATTTAAATATCTACTTTGAAGTGACTCTCAACTCTATTTTCTTTTAAAATATAGAAAGTCACTATAATAATTGCTTATTTTGTTCGCTACTTTTAGCTCGAATTTAAAGTTGTATATACATTTGCTTTAGAAATAAACTAAACTTAACTAAAACTAAACTTTGCTAAGCACATATTTTTTTTTTTTGTTTTAACATACTTTGTTTCGTAGGTTTTGTATTTCAGCATGTTGCTGTCCTTCAGATCTTTTGTAAAAACGGGAGCGCTTATGATGGCTCCCGTTTCTGCCATGAGGCCAGCACATTTGAAACAAGCACATTTTTTACTCCGGAGGAATTCAAGAAAGACAAGAATAGGTTTTAAATAAATTCCTTTCGAAGATTGATATATTGAGTTTATGAAGACTGCATTCGTCAATCTCTAGTGGATGGATTGGATAAAGGTTCCGGTGAGAGTCCGATGCCTTGAAGATGTTTTTTGAGAGGAAGATGGTGAATAGTGCTGTAATGGTTATCAGGTTAGTTTTGTCCAGGTAAAGGTGTTAGACTTTTGCGATTGTTGTTAGCAGTCAAGGTCAGTCAAGGTGATTTAAATTTGACTTCGTTGGATTCGATTCGAGTGAGATTCCTAGCATAGATTGAAAGAAGTAAGTAAGTGCAAGAGTTGGTCTGTGACAAACTTCTATACACACGACCCTATACACCGTGTAACACCAAACAGGCCACGTGTTACATTTAAAACAAAAGTTTAAATCAATTGATTGTAATTTCGTTAGAATCATGTTAAAATACGGTAAAAGCGAAAAATATTTCAGAAAAAAAACGTTTTTTCCTCAAAACGCCCCTTAAAAGTGGGCGGAGCTCAAAACTTTGATGGAGCGAACTTAGCAAATAGTAATATCTTCAATATTTGTCATATAAATTTTTTTGATTTCAAGTGAACTTTCCGAGAAATCGAGTTTTTTAGGATCTAACATGTTAAAAGTAGGCATAGTCGATATTGTGGGCGGTTCAATTTTTGCCTTGCTAAAGGTCTTGGGCCAATATTGCTCAGTACCAAAATTCAGTACCAAAAGGCATTTTGAAAGAAAATGTGAAATAGAGGTTATCTCACATTAAAGCCAGTAGTGGGCGTGCAACGGAAGAACCAACTGCGTACCAAGTTTCAGCTCTCTAGCTTGATTTTGAAAACCTAAAACCTTCACGCATACAGACGGACAGACATGGCTTAATCGATTTACTTGTCAATCATATCTCTTAAAGGTCTTAGGGGTGGTCTACGATGATTATTTCACTGTTTTACAAGCTATGCATTAAAATTAATATACCCTCGGTCGGGTATAAAAATCTTACCCTTTTAGCTGATCCCGCAGGAGGGTTTAGGTTCTATGAGTAGTGTTGTTTATACGAGTCTAGCTAGAGAGTTTGCTGTTTCGTAGCCCTCTAATCTTCTGTCGGCTGAAATCCTCTGAAGAGTGACTAGGTCTTAAGAAGCTAGTTCGTGGATGGCCATGAAGTATGTCTGCACAAGATTTATACACGGCCATCCACGATGTTCCACAAGATTTGAGTAAATGATGGATAAGTCAAGCACCTTGATTCCTGCTGTCGCAGGAAGTAAAAAGAGGTGTTTCTCTTCTTTTTTTTACACCAGAACTTAAAAAAAAAGAAGTTTAAGATTAACGTTTTAGCTCAGTTGCTTATGATAAGGCTTTCTAACAAGCCTGGAAAATAGATGAATTTTCAATACGATTTACAGAGGAGCGCTTTGTTTGCGGCTTGGCTTAAGAGTTGAGTTCCGAAGCCATTCAGGTATAGAGAGAGGCATGAGTTGGAGTTCTTATTTGAATTCTAAGGCAAACTCAAAAATATTTTCTGGACCCACGTCGAGTTCAGCGCTTCAGCCGGGGGGGGTTCGAAATTTCAGAGTTTGACCACATTCCACAATTGTGGTTCAAATTTTCCACACAAGTAACAGTGAAAGCCTATTGTAGACACTTAAAATGGCTCAATAGGTATAAGCTAAATTCTACAAGCAAACAAGGATTGTGGGATCAGACCTGTATCAAAGGTTATCCTTAGCCTAAACTTATGGTTAAACAGTGGATGTTAAAAACTGGGACATGTGACACAACCAAACGAGGCACAAAAAAACTTACGAAATGCACAAAAAGAGAAACAGTGTTGAGCTGAGATATAGCACAATACAAGTATAGGATCGACAACACATTCCTGCTGATCGGTATTGCACATTCAGATTGAAGTACTTTGGGGTCAGAAAATTGCTCTTAAAAAAACCCTTGGTTCATAATGGAAGCCCGTCTTAATACAAGGCACGATGCGTTCAAACCAACAAAAGTGCTTTCGTTCTGTACATAAGGAGTTTCTTTGAGTCGACTTCATAAAATTCTTCTACAACATGATACTTTCCGAAACGTTTACAAGCTGCTTAGTGGAAAAGATCTTCCAAAAAGTAGATAAGACCTCAAAAAAGCATTTTCGTGGCTAATTACCGCATTAAAATAAATTTATTATTGGCAAAACACACATTGTCACAATTTTGTAAAAAAAAATCTTAGACGATGTACTTTTCGATGTACTATCGATGTACTTTTAAGAGGTGTTGTACTTTCTACAAGTTCATAAAAGACACAATTCACGATGTTTATTAACCCTCTTAGATAACAGTGACCTAAGCATAAATATGTTTTCTGGTTGTATAACGTATGTTGTAGCACTTTGGTTAACTATCTCGTATTAAAAGGTAAAAAGAAAACAGCACACTGTGGCGTATACGTAACCTTTTTTCCCCCTACATTTTGAATTATGAAATTAAAGCTGTTGAACTTTGCTTTGCAACCCCTTTTTTCAGTGCGCAGCAGCGTATCAAATCGCGACCAAGCAGTATCGAATTTTTTGTCTTAACTCGAGTGTAATTTATCTCAAGTACGAAGTTGCGATTGTGAAGTCAAGACTTTTCCGACGGAGTCAATTGACTTCATTGACCCGAAAAGTATATGAAAGCTAGAAGCTTTTAGTATTAAAAACATAAGATTTACACAGCTTAAGATCGGCCCAAGGGATATGATAAAGAAATGGAGGCAGTATGGAGTTGCATAGAGGATAAAAAAGTTTCAAATGTTCTCGCAGTTGAGGTGTCTTCTGTAAATTCATCAAAAAACCATAAGATGATTTAAACTTCATAGAAGAGCTTCTCAAAATTGTCCGCTATGCAAGAACCTTCAACCTTTATATGTGCAGTGCTCAGTGAAAGGATATTCAATGTCTTCCACAACGATAACCGCAGTAGCACAAAAAAACTCAACAACAACATTTTCCAGTGTTAGCATCCTCTCAGTGCGTGTCGCTACAGTTTGCAACGTGTACACATGCGACCTCCCAAATGTCCCTTCCTGTGTAGAAGGACACCTTGCAGAAGAATACAAGTCTTGATCACAGAACTCCACAAAATCGAAAGAAATGTGCAGACTAATCTTCAATTTAACACTTAAGAATAAAAAAAAACATATGTTTTGTGAAGGTATTTTCAATTCGCAGCAGAACCAGTGAATATCTTTGCAAAAATTGAGAAAATAGTTTTTTAAGGATGCAGAACTATAGATTAACCGATATAGATTAACGCAATAAAAATCGCTTGGTCGCAAGTTCGCTGGCTGTGAATGGCCGTTAAGATCATTCATAAGAGACCCTCGGGTAGAAGTCGCAAAAAAGTTAAGTGCCGAAACTTTTCCCTGGAAGAAGCATCATCATATTAGTTTAGTAGTCGTATTCAGGCAGAAAAAGCCCAATTTCAAACTATCGACAAAAGTGTGGTAATATTGACGCGGATACGGAATTCAAGTGGGAGATGCAGTTGAATTCCGATGCAGTTAAGTTGATGACCTTAGCTTGATAAGGCTAAGTTTAGCGGAGCGGCGGCACTCCCGTTCAAAGCATAGAACATACATGTACTGCTACTGATTACAGTTTGTTTTGTCTAGTATCCCTGTATGAAAACACCATAGAGGCATAAACCTTAGCTCGAGACAGAAAGTATTCAGTGCAACACTGCAAAATCAGCTTTCCTATACGGAGCTCAAGTGCTTTTTTCTCAATTATTTGGTCAGTCTTATCAGTCCAAGAAGTCGGAAAATTTGTACGCTTTTTTTTTACAGAGTTTTATGCCTGCCGAGTAATAGTCGACCATGAATTATATGGTGGACTTTGAGAATTGGACGCCTTCCCTTTATCTATTCAGCTTGAATATGCACATCGATTTCGTCCTGAGATTTTTTTGAATGAATCGAAAAAGGATTCCGAGACTAATATTTGCAAGCTCTTTCGTAAATGACAAAATCTACCATCAAGTCCCGGCTTAATTTGAATATTACACCAGATGAGCTTTTTCTATCCTTGAGGACAGAATTTTATTATCTGCGTGAGGGAAATGTAAAGATGACCTACCAAAAGTATAAACAGACGCACTGAAACCAATTCGCAGGACTTACCATAGAGTCCTTAATAATAGTAACCACGATGGTACTCATTTTCTAAAATGGAACTCAACTGATATGATCAGGACAATATTTAAGTGAAGAGGACAATTGGTCATGCTTAATTGTATGCCTCATCGACCGGATTTACCGACCACTTTAAGGCTACAGACCTCTGAGATATATGGAACCCAAGAGTGAGAAAGGATTTGCTCCATTTCCTAGCGATGAGTCTTCTGCTTAGAAAATTTCGTATAAGACCATGGTGCAAGTATTTTGGAGCAAGATACAGTGATGACAAGATATATAGGGCGGAACCGTCGGAAAATGTAATAGCGATAAAATTTTAGCTGGACACCGAACATTGGCAAACAACTGATAGTCCAAAAACAATCTGTCCAAAACAATCTTGGTCATCTCATCTTTTAGCAGTTTGCATCTAAGAATAATAGCAGTCGAAATGTATGACTAAAGAGGTGAATTGTTTTCACCAGCTTTCAGTTGAATTTTTATACACTACCCCGGGTATATTAAGTTTTATGCATAGTTTGTAACTGCATAAAGGCATACACGGTCAGAAAGACCCTATTATGGGTCAATTCGAGACGGATTAAGCCATGTTCGTCATTGAAACACTCATATCCCATTTTACCTATGCTGCTATTGCGTCACTGCCCGTAAAATTGCCACGGTTTTGGCACATACTATATGTGTCTGCTCATTTGTCTAAAAAAATAGATTTTTTTCTTTAATTTAATCAATTAAATCTATATGTAGTATATCAATCTACATTACGCTGAGCATATAAAAGCTATGTTTTTCATCCAGCTCTTTTTCTGAAGGCGTGACCTTCTTTATTTTTAAATTGGGTTGGGTGGTTAGGTTGGGTGGCTGTCTCCGCTAGGCAGAGACACACTTAGACCAAGGAGGTTCACTGTGAAACCTTTTTGTAGGACTGGAGTAACCAGCCCGAGGTATCTACCCGCTTGGGTGAGATGGGTCTAGGCAACCACTGGCGGTGTAAACCTGAGCCGAAGGTCACCAATAAATTGTTGATTAATTGGGGACTTACCCGAAGAGGGTATTGAAAGCTGAAGGTAACCGTTTCGGTGTGAACCTCTGTCAGCAAGATTGAGGGGACCAGTGAAAGACTTCCTGCAGAAAGGGTGGTCTCATGACTGTTGGACTCCACATGGGAATTAGCCTTGAGGATGAAAGGGGCGGGGGAGTGATATAAAGAAGGATATCCTCGAGGATGGGAACCTTCCCTGCAAGGGTAACCGAAGTCGGTGTGACCCTTTGCCGGGAGGGGAGCTCTTAGGCAAGAAGCTGATTGGTAACCGTCTTCGGTGTAAACGTGTACTACAGGCGGCTCACGTTAGAGTGGCGCGGAGGGAATGGGAAAGTAGGGGTAACCGAAACAGTATGGACCCGTACCAGTGGGGTTATGTGTTAGTGATCGCGTAGGGGAAGAGGCGAGAGCAACCGGAGCGGTTCAAGTCCACACCGGTTCAGTCCTGTATGGGAAGACCCTGGGATATGGTGGGGAGCGGGGAGAGAATTACTGTAGCAATTACTGTAGGAATTCTACTATATTGTTCCCGGGTGGTATGGTGGATAGGTTGAACGTCACTCGCCGGTTAATCCCCGGTTAGTTAGGTATTTAACCTAATTAATCGGGGATAAGGTACCTCTTAACGTCGAGTCTAACTAGCTCTTTAAATTCTTTAATTAAATTCTTCCTCTTTAAATATCTATTGACCCTCAAGTGAGAGTTAGCCTCAAGGTTTGGAGAGTACTGGGGGTAAGAAACCTTGCAGTATGATTGTTAGTTAAGACGCTGATATACAGTAACCGTTTCGCTGTAAACCCGTACTTCAGGCGACTTAAGTCAGAATTGGGCCCCCTTGGAGGGGGGGGGGGGAGTTTATGGGAGAGGTAGGGGTAACCGAAGCAGTATGAACCCGTACCACCGGAATAATTACCGGTGATCCCATAAGAGCGGAGAGATGAAGGCCGGTCCTGTTGGGAAAACTTGGGTGTAGCTTGGGTGTAGCTTGGGTATTTGGCGCTTCACTGTAGGTGCTGTCTCCCCACCTAGAGTTTCCATGTGGTGGAGGGATGGGTTGTGTGATTCACAATTAGGCGTTTAGCCACTTTGACCCGGAGATAAAGCTAATTGTCCTGTTTAAATGAAGTCGTGCTAGATCATTTAGATCTTCAAAGAAGTATTCCCCCGAAGTTTGGCTTTTGACAGTCGATAGGGCGGGACAGTTACACAGAAGATGAATCATGGTTTCTGAACCATGGTAAATTGGGTAGGGTACGGTATTATGCAGACCTTTAGCCTTAACGTACGTGCTGTTACACTTCCCCACTTGTTTTTACCTGAATTTGCTTCTTCAAATAATTTCTTTGTTTTCTTAAATTTTCGTTTCTGATGCTGCCAAACTAGGTTTATACTTTTTCCAGAGTAGCTTGGGAATGCGTTAAATGTAAGGCAAAATATCTCAAATATCTGAGGTTGAATTGAGCTTTGCTTCGGTTCGTATGGATAAAAAGGTGACAAAAAAATATTGGGTTTTAGTAAAATAGTCATCAAAGACTGAAACCTACCTAGTTCTAAGACTATCTGGGTGAGATGAGATCGACAAGACTGTTTTTGCGTGTCAGGCTTCGAAACCCACTAAGATATTAAAAAAACAAAGCAAATATTTAATGCTGTGCAAGGTTGTATCATAAACCATCTCACCTTGTTTAGTGCATTGACGAGAACTTAATTACAGAAGAACAACTACGAGGGCATTGGAGATTGTGGAATCAATATCAAATTGTAATGGAAAAACCTGGTTTCCAAAGTCCAGACACGAGAGAGCTAAAGCTAAATAATAGTGCCTGAGACATTTAAACGAAAATTACTGTTAAAACCACTTTCGTTTTGGGTACAGGCGTTTTGTGTACTCTGTCCAAAATGCAAATGAATTTCACACTTCGAAAGAGGTATCGAACAAGCGATTATTCCACGGTCCGGTGGTGCAAAGTTACACCGGGCAAGCCAAGTGAAAACTCATCACCGAAACGGAAATATAAATTGAAAAAAATAAAAAATGTGAATAAGACACAAGCGGGAATGCAAAAGGCAAAACAAGTAAAAGACGCAACCCAATGCACAAATGTATTGAAAATAATTTCCGTCTGTCTGTCCGTCTATCTGACTGTTTGTCTGCGCTTGTCTACAGACTATCCGGACGAGGAGTGTAATTAAATTGAAGTCAATCACCAAAAGGCATAAAAACTCACTCATTCGCATTCGTTCCAGTACTTTTTTTTTTGAAAAATAACAATCACCACGATGAGATTGCGTATATTCTCGGCCAAGTCTTCGCACTCGACTCAAGATTCATAGAACACAAAAAATAACAGACGTAAATGTTTCTAGCTTTAAATGTTGATGTGGTTGCAAGCAACAAAACGAACGTCGTCGTCGCCGAGAAGGAAAAACTCATTCCGTACTGTGTATTAAAAAGACCGCAGAAAATAAATACTTTGAAGCGAAATAAATTACAAAGACGGGGAAAAACATAACAAAAAATGTAGAAACATAGGTGTAGGTACCAAGCAGCAACAGATAAAAACACTCGTCCGTCCGTCCGTCCGTTCGTTTTGTCCGTCCACAACCACTAACTACACAAACGGCGATTGCGGCGAACGACGATACTCCACACTTCACAGTCCGCATTTATACCCTATTTCGAAAAAAGTATCTACTATACTATGTATAAGCAGAAGAAGGTTAACGTGCGAATTTGTAATTTAATTTTTATGTTGATTAAAGAAAGAAAACGAAAATGAATACTAAAATAAAAAGAAAAATATAAAAAAGCACATCCAAACAAAACCAAAATAAGAGCACAGCCAAGCAGCAACAATATGACTACGAGCGAGCAATAAAGCTCTGTAGTAGCAGCAGATACATAAAAGCGACGAGGAAGATAATTCATACTTTCGAATCATCACAAATTAGCTTGGTGACTATAATTTATTGGGATTGGAATGGATGTGTCTAGATTAAGTGCTTCAACTTGGTCGTCCAAGTGTCAAGCACAAGTTGATGCTTATGCGAAGGGAAATTCATTTGTCGCCGTCGTCGTCGTCGTTGTCACACAAGCTCTAAGACACAGACCGGCCGCGACGGGGTGGAGGTGAAGTGAAAACTATTTATTTGGCAAGGAAACAAGAGCTGGCCAACGTAGCGCGAAAAATTGTTTCAAAGACTTGCAGCACGTATTGGAAAGGCACGTAGATGCTGAGACTCAAACCAAAGCAACGTGATTAAAAATTTAACAATTTCTTTCTTTTTTACCAAAATAAAAAAATTATTTAAAAAAGTTCGCATCCTGCTGGCTTGGTCACAGATATCCAACAACGAATCCTGGAAACAGAAGGATTGAAAATTAATTAAATAACTTTAGGCCATAAAGGCCAACAAACGAAAAAGTCGAGTTGGTAAGCCAGTTGTCTGGCGCCCAACGCGCAATACCCGCCACCGAAATGTGCGATATTTAGACACCGAATCTTGCAACGAAAAGCCGAGTTGGTAAGCCAGTCGTTTGAAATCGAAATCGTTTTGAATCGAAATGTGCGATATTTAGGCACAGAATCTTGCAACGAAAAAGTTGAGTTGGTAAGCCAGTCGTTTGGCGCCCAACGCGCAATTCCCGCCACCGAATCGTGCGATATTTAGACACAGAATCTCGCATCGAGGACTAGAACAACTCTTGCACTTGTTTCTGTGTAGTGTAACTCTGCTCAAATCATAAAAATCGCATCTGGCCTGGGGTGGACAGCTTTAAGTCAACATAAAAATCCAAAACGACGTTTTGTCAATTATGAAGGAAGTTGCAATTTGACATCCAATTCGAGTCAAAATTAAAAAAAAATCCATATTTTCATCCTTATCTATCAGCAAAATCTACACTTTCTGTCATCTAGGAATGGAGTTGAAAACAACCATTAGGGTTGGTCTTAACAAGTCGACCGAAGGTCCATTTTGTTCCCAAACTATAATCGAAGAAATGGCGCCCTACATGCGGTTCCAAAAGGAGCACAACAAATTCAGAAAGGCCGATTCGGGCTATTTAAAAGGTACGCGTATAAAGGGCCATATAGTTTCTGGAAACATCCATGATATGGGCTAAAGGACAATTTCCTTGTAAATAATCAAAGAAATGCCGCCCAACGTGCATTCAAAAATGAGTAAAGTGAAATCCCGAACGACTGACTTAAGCTAATTGATGATATGGACAAATTATCATTTCCATGTGAAAATGAAATCGAGGAAATGGCGCCCAACGTGTGGTTTCAAAAGGAGTAGGGAAAATCCAACTGTTGGTCTAAGCTAGTTGACTGATTCGGAAAAAGCTATAACATCCTTGCAAAACTGAGGTCGAACAAATGGTTGCAAACCATTCGTTCGTCGAACGTGTGGTTGCAAAAGAAGTACGAAAAATCTAGACCGGCTTTTTTAAGCTTGAAACGGATAAAAGGACGATTTCCTAGCGAAACTTAAAGAAATGGCACCCAACGTGCAGTTTCAGTCTATTACCTTGACACTAATTTGGGTTCATGTGCTGATAAGCCTACTCTAGATAGCCTAGATCAAGATTCGTATTTTTATTTGTAGGTATTAAGGCAATCTCGTGTTCAGCTAAACTAATTGACTCACTTTGATATTGACGTAATGTCTCCTAATTGTCTTTTTCATGTTTTATAAACAGTATTTGACCCCACCAGTGGCAACTAACGTGGGGCCCTGCTTCTGGTCTCATGCTATACCACATTTGTTGACTAGAAGCTTGCAAAGTAGACGGTCGATTAACCGTACTCACAGGGGCCACATAAGCAGTTCGTAATAGCGCCTCGGCCCGCAGCTTTTTGTTTGTCCAAAATTGTTAGAACAAAAACTCATAAACAGGACATGCTAAGGCTATAACGCTTGAATTAAGCCGATCGCTTAGCTATGGGTTTGTCTACTATTTTCATTTGGTCACTGCTTTGAACAGTGATTCGGAGAATGGCGCCTAACGTGGGTTTGCGTTAAAATATCAAAAACTTCTTGCTGTTATCGGTTTTATTTAACTTTGTATCGGCTGCAGTGACGGTCGAAGTGAATGTCTTACTAGGTTACCGAGGTTCAGTGTTTATAGGTACGCGAAGGTAATGTTCCAAAGTAATGAAAGCCTGTGCGCGTGCATGTCATTTGAAGTCCATACTCTGGGCTTAGGATTTTTATTCTTTAGCTAATAGACCAGGTATAGAGAGTGGCGCAACAGCTCGAGGTGAACCAGGGCCAACTTCTCAGCAATGTATGCTGTGTGTGTAAATTTCTGTACATACAAGGGGAACTACAATTTTTTGCCGAATTCGAACGGCACATTAAGATGTTTTTCAAGACAAATGATACTCTCGGAGGGCTTGTCAGACCCTCGCGAAGGTGGGGACCGTGAAAAAGCAATAGTCTTTTTTTCCAGGTGATGGTGGTATGATTCGAACCCAGGCCTCCGGTGTAGTAAGCACACACTCTAACCACTATGTCACGGCACCCCACTTACAGATTAGGTAGATCTCCTTTAACTCGGCGCGCAAAAATGGTTCGAAATGTAAGATCGAGTTCCACGGGCTTAAATTGCTGTAATACTAAACATGTCTTGTAGTACAAGTGTTAAAATTTTTGAAATATGCCTAATGACACGCCCACTTTACTTATAAGCATGAAGATCAAACTTATCGTAGAAAGCTGAAATTTGGTATGCGATATCCTGGCTTAAGTGCATTGTGATTCGCATTCCGAAAAACAAGAAAACCGCCCCCAATGTCAGCTATAAAATGTCCAAATATAGTCACTTCACTGGTTCCGCTTCCTTACATTGAATACTCCTTGCTTATTTTTTTAAGTTTATTGGTTAAGCTTAATTGCGCAACGATTGTTAAGTGAGTCCACCATAGGATCTTATGCTGGATAGATCGTGTCAAAATAAAAAATCTTAGGCACATCTACACTTCAGATGGCAAGGTGTCAAACGTCACATGTCACATGGCGAGATGTCAATGAGACACATAAAACTGCAAAGTAAATAGAACTACTAATTAACAAGGCTAAACAGTAAATAAAACACATTTCCTGAAATTGAGCACAACTTTCTAAGGAAGTAGTCTAGCTCGGGTCATAAAAACCAGGACCCTAGCTCCTTCGTCCTGCAAATTAACAACAAAGACCGTTTGCAAATCTTAAAACTAAAGATTGCAAAACTTTTCACAGCATATAATAAAAGGTAACAAGAATAAGTAAGAATTCATTTCATAAATTAAACATCCCCTGTTTATTTCCTATATCCTTATAACAACTTACGAAAGACTTTCCAAGACAGATAATTTTTCACTCCCCAAAACTCTAAGAACCCACCACCGCCGCCGCCACCCACGTCCCTCTCTCTATTCGCTACATTAAATTACCTATTCAAAGATCCATAAATCTTAATACGAACAAAATAAAATATATCGCAAAACCACCCTCCTTAAATGAGCTTTTAGAACCACTTCGGATCGTACCAAGTATTAGCGGAAGGTTTTTTGTTTTAACGGTGACTGTACAAGTGTACAAACGTACATTATTATATTCGTTTACTATCAAAAGAGGATTGTTACCTTTAATGAGGCGCGTTTTTTTCATGTGAAATTTAAATATTTTTTTGAAGCAATTATTTTTAATTAAATTTATGTTATGATGGGTTTCGTCGTGGAAGCAAAAGTCATCCATTTGACCTCGACCATCAAAAAGGCGGAACTGTTAAGGCGTTGGCCTTTTTTTACAACAGGTTCGTAATTACTTTTAGTAAACAAATCTGTTGACAATGCTTAAACTTGATGCAGGTGGATCAGATGAATCCCCTTAAAATGAAATGAAATTAGTCCTGCACGCGCGCAGCTTACACTGAAACCAGTGTGGGATAAAATCACATGTAGACACAAGTAATGGGTTAAGAGATTCCAACAGCATGACAATTTCGATGTGATGTGACAGGCTGTCATGAAAAAAACTCTCCATTGAAAAAGTTGTAAATTCAAATTTGATCAGAAAATGAAAAGCTTATCATACAACTTTTAACGTTTTTCAGTGAAGAATTATGAACCGTATAAGATTCAAGTGAAGGAGACTAACCCATAGCTTCTTCAATTAAAAACCAAAGCGCTCTAGTACTAAAATTTTGTTTTGGCTCGCGTCATGAAAACCTATTATAAGGATAAATCATAAGTTTTTGAAGTTAATAAAAACAACAATTAAGAGTGAAAACCTGTCGTAATCCAACGATAAAACAAAATTGTAGAACGAAAATACATATAACCAAATGTAGTTAAAATTGTGTCAAACTTTTCCAAGATATTCGGCACTCGTTTTTCCCCTTTTAAAAAGTTTAAGCTTTTTAAGCAGAGGTTCTTGAATCAAACTCTTAATTTTCCTGTACTCTCTATTGTCCTTCATGGGGTTGGCTGATATCCGGCACTTAGAAAGAATTAAATAAATGTGTTAGCATTGCAAGGAAAATTAAAGTGTTACGTGCACCAACTTATAGAGACTTGACTATAAAATAAGGAACTTTTAACATATTTTTGAGATTTAAGAAAGTTCAATGTCATAAAATAGTTTTGCTTTGAGTTTTTGTAGTGGGGTGCCGTGGCGTAGTGGTTAGTGTGTGTGCTTACTACGCCGGAGGTCTGGGTTCGAATCCTGCCATCGTCACCTGAAAAAAAAAAGACTTGTTCTTTTTCACGGTCCCCACCTCCGCGAGAGTTTGACAAGCCCTCCGAGAGTATCATTTGTCTTGAAAAACTTCTCAAAGTGCCGTTCGGATTCGGCAAAAAATTGTAGGTCCCCTTGTATGTGAAGAAATTAACACACCAGCATACATTGTTGAGAAGTTGGCCCTGGTTCACCTCGAGCTGTTGCGCCACTCTATTTATTTGAGTTTTTGTTTCGTCTATTGTCAACAAAAAAACCGAATCTGCTATTCTATACACGTTATTTTGTTCCTTTTCATTTTTGCGTTTTTCAAGACCTAATATAAAAAAACAAGTGACCAAGAGTTCGTGTGTGACAAACTTCTATATACCCAACCCTATAAACCGTATAACACCAAATCTTAAATTTTTTTTGGCCCAAATGCGTATATTTTTTGTATAGCCTCAAAAAGTGGGCATGAGCCAAAAATTAGAATCAAGTTATTGTTATTTCGTTTGAAACATGAGAATATACGTACATAAAAGCGAAAAATATTTCAGAAAAAAACGTTTTTTTCCTTTAAACGCCCCTTAAAAGTAGGCATAGCTCAATATCTTCAATATTTGTCATAGAATTTTTTTCGATTTGAGGTAAACTGATTTGAGAAATCGGGTTTTCAAAGATTAAACATGTTAAAAGTGGACATCGTCGATATTGTGGGCGGTCCAATTCCTAAGCCCTGTCTAACTTGACTAAAAGGCATTTTGAAAGAAAATGTGAAATAGAGGTTGTCTCACATTGAAACCAGTAGTGGGCGTGGCCGTTGACGGATTGAGCCAGTCAGTTTTCACACCTTGTCTTTGCAACAAAAGAACCAAGTTTCAGCTCTCTAGCTTGATTTTGAAGACCTAAAACCTTCACATATACAGATGGACGGACGGACATGGCTTAATTGATTCACCTGTCGGTCTCGATCACATCTCTAAAAGGTCTTAGGGGTCTACGATGATTATTTCACTGTGTTACAAACTATGCAATTAAATTAAAATACCCTTGGTCGGGTATAACAAGTGGGAAAGTGCAACAGTGCGTATGTAAAAACTTCATTCTGCGACGAATTGCAAAATACCCTACCCTACCAAACCAATGGAAATGCCACGCCTCCAAAAAGTGGGCGGGATGTAATAATACAGCTGTTAAATGCTTTATGCTAGGTGGTTGCATTATATCAGACTAAAACTCCGCCTTTTTAAATTTAAAAAAGTTACTTTTTTTAAAGCTACGCCCGTAAAAGTGGGCGGAGGCATATAACGGGTGATATTTTAAGAGGTTGAGAACTTTTTTAAAAAAAAAAACACAAAAAATTCAAAAAAATTAATGAAATATTTATTTGAATCGATAGTTTGAACCTTGCAATTTAATGTTTAAAGATAATTTCATGCAAATGTTGACCGCGGCTGCGTCTCAGGTAGCCCATCCGCTGAGTCCAATTTTGGCATACTCTTTCACACATATCGGCCGGTATCTCACGAATGAATGCATGGATGTTGGCTTCCAGTGCGTCAATCGAAGCGGGCTTGTCCCTATAGACATTAGCCTTGACATACCTCCACAAAAAATAATCGAATGGTGTCAAATCGCACGATCTAGGCGGCCAATTGACCGGCCCGAAACGTGAAATTAACTGTTCACCAAACTCGCCGACCATAAAATGGAAGCAGCGCGCGATGAACATTTCGAACCGAGCACGAATTTTGATAGTAAAATTCAATAATTTGCAAGCGTTGTTCATTTGTAAGACGATCCATGGTTAAATTGCAAACCAAACTGAAGCTGTTTGACAGTGACACAAGGTACTAAACACACGTCAGCTGTCAAAACCAGTGTTGCCAAAACCAAACCAGCTAAAAAATCACCCTTTACTTTATATACAAAAAAGTTATAAAATGAAAATATCTTTAATTTTTTTATATTTTATATATTTCATTATTATATATTTTTATATTGTATTTAGTCAAGTTTCATATTTATATATATATATTATATATATCAATATATATATATATATATATATATATATAAATATAAATTATATTTATATGCGAATATAAATAAATTCGCATATATATATTTATATATATATATATATATATATTTATATATATTTATTGAAAAACAGCCATTTTAAGTTAAAATCCCTTAAAAAGTAGGCGTGGTCAATGTAATGGCCAAACTTTTTCTGCTACCTAAAAGACAATCACAAGGCAATGTCACATGCCAAAAATTAGTGCGCAAGCACCATTTTTACATAGGTAAAACTTGAAAAAAGTATTTTTTTAAATTAGAGACGGTCGATGGAGACCATATCATAGCTGTAAGTGGGCGTGTCTGTGGGCGGATTCAACTAATTTTCAAACTTGGTCTGATGGAGACCCACCAGAGAATGCCCACAACATCATTCCATTATTTGATACGCAAAGCATTGCCTTCTGGAATGAACGCCATCCATGCATTTTTCGAATTCGCATTCTTACAGAAATCAACTCATAAAGTCAAATTAGAATAAATTCAATATTTTCCCATTCGACCCATTAGTGAGGAATGAGTTGAGTGGGTTCATTTTTGAAATTTGCAGGTACACTATTTGAGTTATTTTCAGCTGTCTGTATCTGCCAAAAGGCCAATGAGTCCAATTTCTCTAAACGAAGGGGTAAAATGAAAAGATTACTGTGATCTTCACGTGTGTGTGTGTAATTATGGCTTTGATGGTTAAAAAGACAGTGCGTTGGGGTCTACTGGAGTCATTTTAATTTTAATAAAAAAAAAGCTAAATATTATAAATTTTGGCTTTTAATTTTTTGTTTTACAACTGAGTGCTTCCGCTTCCCGAAAAGTCACGCCTCGTGCCTGGGGTATATTAACTTTGATGTATAGGGTAGGGTACAAAAATTCACGTTGCGACATTGTGCTCCAGTGACAACCTTTTAGCTAAAAATTAGTGGTTTGACAAAGAGTGCAGTAAGCTATGTAAGTGGTCATTTAAGGTCTTTAAACTTTTTAGGCTAACTAGCTCGAGCTCAAGCAAAAGCATGTGCATCCATGCCAACAAGGCGTACAAATATGATTATGCTCTGTTAAAGGAACGCCATATCCAAAAGGCCTTGCCTTACAACTGCAATATAGCCAAAATTCTAAAGGTTTCTGGCACTATGCTCGTGACCTGGAAAGTTGGTTACGTAGGTTTAATACTGCCCTGAAAGCTGACACAATTTAAAACTGCACTAACGGTCGCGGAGAGTCGTAATAGTTTCATCCGTGCACTCCAGGATGGACCTCTTTCCGCTAGGCTTGCTTATCGAATCGGAATCTACTTGCGATAAATGGCAGGACTCCAGGCAGATTTAACGACGTATAAAAGTTGGCGTATTAAATACACTTTTTTACGTGTAAATAAGAGTGTATTCTAGGTAGGTACATCTCAAAAGATCGTTTTTATAAAGAGATAAAAACAAATGTATAAAATTTTGTATAAAACAATTGTACAATTAAGTATAAAACTAACATTTTTAAACTAAACATTTTAATACGCTCTGTTACGGTAAAATGTATAAAAAAAAAATGTATAAGAAATGTATATTTACGCAACCCTGGTTCCGGGTATCGATGTTGACTTTTTCAAAAACTCCAGCGAGAATCCCAAACTTATTTAAAGTTATATTAAATTATTAAAAGTTATATTCTTAATGTGCTTTTTAGATCTTCAGTTTCTGACTCAATTAAGGCAATTTCCGGTGTCCCCCAAGGCAGTCATCTCGGCCCTATCATTTTCATCCTTGCGACCAACGACGTTAACATGGTCCTGACTTCCTTCCATCAGAGGTGAAAAATCAATAATCATTTATTTTTTCAAAAAATCATTGATTTTTTTTTTAAATCATTTCTGCACCCTCTGATTTCCACGGCTTGCAAAACGATATAAGTAAATTTGCAGTTTGGTGTAAAAAAAGAACTATTTAGACCTTAACGTAAGCAAAAGCAAATGCCAGGGAATACCCCCCCCCCCCCCCATCTTCTTTTTCTTTAAAATTTTTTTTAACAACACCTGTTTGCCTGCGAGCTTCAGCCAAGCCCTAATTTGTGCAATTAAAGAGGAATCTCTATGCCAAAGTCCCTTTGAAAGCAATTCTCTATAAAAGATTGTCCAACGAGCAACTGTCTGGTTGATAAGGCTCTTGCTCACCTTCCCTTTGCGGAATTCAAGCCAGCTAGACTTGTCTTACGACCTCGAATAGCGTTGGTCAGTATGGCAGAATTAATTTGGGAGACTTTCGAAAAATGATGAAAAATTTTTTGACCAGCACTTAGCCAGAGCATCACTGTCAGTCTCGAGGATTTTCTACAGGAGCCTCAACCACCAGTTACCTTTTTCGGAGCCATCAGTAGGAAATGCTCTGCCAAAGTTATAAGCGTCATATTTAGAGTAATAGTTGAAGCAAGTAACATAAATTTTTATTCCTCATAGATCCGATCTTCAGGAAAACTGTAGTCTATGCAACAGAAGAGTCTGAAAATATTAACCATGTTATTGCTGTTTGCCCAATTTTGCAAGAAATAAGACGTTTGTATTTTTTTGAAAAGCTTCCTTATTACGAAATATTGAGCGGCCGCCGAGGATGGCGTACTTTCTATGAATTTTGTAAAGATCGGTTTTCTCTACTGGGTACTAACTACCTTTTGTTTTCTTTTTTTCTTTTTTTTTCAAATTCTGGAAAGTTGCTAGCTTGCTTCAGGTTGCAAATCACCATAACTTCAAAAAATCTCAGGATTTTTGATCTCCCATAAAACTATATCAGTGCGAATTGCTCTACCTATTTAGATCTTTTTTTCTTCTCTTTCTTTTTTATTTAATTAGTTACTAGTTATCACATTATACTTTTACATACTTAGTATGTATATCAATTTTGTTAAAATTTAAACTTCCGGCAGACGGCAAATTACTATTTATGAAATCGTACAAAATTATTTAGTACATCAGTGGAAGTGTCTGACCCAAAACTTTATACTTCTTTATAGTTTTTTATTTGATAAATTTGTCTTAAAACGCAAAGTCTTGCATAAGAGACATGCGCAGAGAATAGCTACTTTTCAAGTTTTGCGCTAAAAGTTTTAGCTACACCTACACACTCGGAGCCATTTCAAACACAGCCCGACTTTTTTTTACTTAGGAAGGAAGTATTTTTTTTTTTTAACCCATAAAAAATTTTTGGAACAGGAGGCTGCTGTCACGCCCACTTTGATTAAAATTTCATATTTCTCTTTTTTAATGCTAAAACCTAAAATCTTGCACTTGAGAGACTAAAATTTAACTAACGCAATTAACAGTGTGAAACAAGGATCATAGGCTTGTACACAAAATAAAAAACTTATTTAATAAATTAATTGCCACTAAACAAGCCATAATGTCGGGCACTTAATAAATAAAATAAATAAATAAAATAAATGCGTAATAAATAAATTAAAATAATAAACAAATGTATACTAGCATAAGAATTTATGCTACTAAATTTAATTCAACACATACTGGAAATTTGAAAAGCATTACTTAAATCTCACATTTAATTAGATCTATGAATAATCATATATTTTCCTATCCAAAAATTAAAACAATTACTCTAACTACTAAAAAGCTAAAAACCAATTCATTAATAAAACAATGTCAATAAACGCTTGGCATACCTACACGCCAAAAAGAAAACAATAACAAAAGAGGCTTAATTTGTACCCGTCACCCCCACAATTTTAGGTAGTGGCGTAAAAGAAAACGTCAACAATGTAGAATGACTCCCGCTTAAAATAAAAAATAAAATAAAAAGGGAAATGCACTGCCTTTACGACACCCCCCCCACACATACGACCTGAGCAGCACAACGGATAAGAAGATGAAGATGACGATGATGACGACGACGAGGAAGAGAAGACGTCGATTGCATAAAACCCACAACACAATGATTTTCATAAAAGGAAAAAAAAATTGTTTCCAATTTTCTTTTACTACAAAATTAAAGAAGAATTCACCACTATACGCGAGTACACAATATATTCTTCACATACACTACACACTGCTTCTGGCTCTTATCGCGCGCTCTCTCTCTCTTTCAATCTATCTATCTGCTACTTGAGTGGGTAACAATCCGGGGGGAAACACTCTTCCAACGCGCGGATATAACACACAAAACGCAAAGTACCGTACCGAGAAAATCTACAAAATAATTCACTAGCAGCAGTAACTAGCAGTCAAAGTAGCCAAACAGAAGCAAAGCACACACGGGGAGAAGAAGATACTCTTTTTTATCTAGATACGTTTTTTTTTCTTTCTGTGTTCACAGGAGTTCACAGCAAGCAGAACAAGTACACAGCACTGAGGAAAGTAGCGATTCGCACTCTCATCGTTGTCGTGTGTATCGCTGTCAGTTCAATACTGTCCGAGACAGCGGCTCGGAAAAGCTGAAATCCACCCAAAGTTCAGTTAGCTTGTTGTATCTGCTGCCAGCAGTGTGTCTGCTGCTTGCCAAGCAGTCATCGGCAGTGCGCTGTTGTTGCGCGCTTCTGCTGCTGGCACTGTTTTTAGAGAAAAATCGTTTAAAAATCGACGGGACAAAAAGTTGGGTAGGAAAATGAAATCGCACATGACCCTCTGCGGACGGAATCCAATGTCTAGATGTGTATTCCCATCTAGTATCTGTATGCGGTCGGTTGTATCTCGTAGTAGAGTGCCCAAAGATTGCGGGTGTTTTAGGCAGAAATGTGTTGCGAAACATTCAATGTGCCTAGGCATTGTTTATGGAAGAAAAAAGTAAAATTTCTAGTTTATGTGTGCAGAAGCTGTGTGCATTGCAGAGCGTTGTCATATTGGCAATATTCAAAAACTATATTTAAAAGGTGGGAAAGCAGTCGAATAACTCACAAAAAGTGCGTTTTAAAGGGTTCTCGTTTAAATGTAAAATTATTTGTCATTAAACTGACTGAAAGGACTCTAAATGACCAAGCTTGAAATTAGCATTAATGTTGTTTTCAATTAAACTTCAGAGATTGCAATGATCTACCCTTAAAACTGAAATGAGTTCCAAAGAGTACTTGTTTAAAAACAAGTCATTAAGGAATAACGTTCCAAAGCGGGTTTTTGCTCTATAGGTAAATAAATACAACCCTAATAGTAAAATAAAATAATAACGAAAATAAAAATATAAAGATAAACTCGTACGTCGTACCCCCATAAATACTTTACATATGTTTCGGTAGGTAGAGGTGGCATGGCTGTTCAGGAATGAACTCAAGTTGCACTTTAATGGGCCTTTTTGATACCACAAATCGGGTGGCCTGGTTTGTCATGGTTGTTGAGGATGTTTTGGGGTCGGTGCCAACCTTTGGAGTTAAGGAAACGTTACCCATTCTAAATCCACGCTTCCATATTAATTTAAGACAAAAACAAGTAAGTAAGTGCAAGAGTTCGTCTGTAATGAACTTCTAATTCAATTAACACCAAATTTATAATTTTTTGGTCTGTTTCATAAACTGAATGTCAATTATTAGTATTGGCCACGCCCCTA
The DNA here is from genome assembly GCA_947623515.1 of Neoascia interrupta. Classification (NCBI taxonomy): domain Eukaryota; kingdom Metazoa; phylum Arthropoda; class Insecta; order Diptera; family Syrphidae; genus Neoascia; species Neoascia interrupta. The sequence continues at coordinate 152,750,347 of OX392462.1, forward strand.
AAAATAGTGTAGGCTGAAAATTAAAATCAATTAACTCTAATTTCGTTGTCTCTAATTTTTGAATCACGAGGAAATGCGATAAAAGCGAATATTAATACTTAAAAAAAAAACAGTTTTTTTTTTCCAAAAACGCCCCTTAAAAGTGGGCGGAGTTCAATGCATTGTATGCAACAAACTTAGCAAATGGTAATATCTTTAATATTTGTCATATAATTTTTTTTTTTTCCAATTTAGACTGAATTTCCCGAGAAATCAGGTTTTTAAATATTGATTATTTATAAATATTAAAGATGTTAAAAGTGGGCATGTACAATAGAGTGGGCGGTCCAATTTTTGTCTAATTAAAGGATTCTGGTCGATATTGCTCTCCAATAAAATGTAAATTTGAGGTTGTCTGACATTCAAGTCAATTGTGGGCGTGGCTGTAGGCGGATCTTCTTAATTTTCAAACTTTGTCTGTACAAAACGAGGGCCAAGCTACGCTGCAAGTTTCAGTTTCCTAGCTCAATTTTAAAAACCTCAAAACTGCATACATACGGACGGACGGACGGACGGACATGGCTTAGTCGACTTACCTGTCGGTCTCGATCATATCTCTAAAAGGTTTTAGGGGTCTACGGTGATTATTTCACTGTGTTGCAAAAATATAAATAAAAATAAATAAGAGTGGCGGGTGTTTGATAAGTTTTTTAAGACAATTGATAATCTCGGAGGAGGTGGGGACCGTGAAAAAGAGCAAGTCTTTTTTCAGGTGACAATGGCAGGATTCGAACCCAGACCTCCGGCGTAGTAAGCACACACACTAACCACTACGCCACGGCACCCCCACTGTGTTACAAACTATGCATTAAAATTAATATACCCCCGGTCCGGTATAAAAATTGTCTCCGACCTTGGCCATGACCGGCTTCTTGGTCGAGGTCTGTTGTCCCGGTTAGGATCGACCGAATACAAATAAGCCTGACACCTTAGTCACGAAGAAATAGCAGAAACAGCCCCTGGTATATGCCCATCCTGGTAACTCGGGCACCGTTTGGAGCAGGCGTGAGCTGTTAAAGCATGCGAGCACTTACTGTTCGGAATCTTTCGCTTGACAACCGACCAGGCTTAATCTGGAGATGTTATGAACAATGGCGAAAATGGCAATGGTGATGCTATACCCAATGAGGGGGGCAGTACTTAGTCAAAGTGAGGGCTTAGGTTGCAATTCTGGAAATCTACAACGGCATTAATTCCATCTCAAAGATGTGTATGACAAAAAAATAAGAATTACAGAAGAACAAAACAGTAAGATCAGCCTTGTTAAATTTAAATTTAAGTCCTCCAATCCGTGCCATTAGACTTGATATCCATTAGGCTTTATATCTAATACCGCTTGTACAAAACCGGTTATGACTTATAAATTGAAAAACGTCATTATCTTCTGCAGCTATTGTTTCACTTAAGCTTTAAGTTTCAGATCGCTTAAAGGAAGATTCGCATGATTTTCATCATGTGGTAACCTTCGAAGGAAGCAGCAATCTCTGAAGTCGAAGCAATTTCTTGGCTTGAAAGTTACTTCAATTAAGATTTTAGAAATAGCTTCCCAATTGCTGTGAGTTAAGCAAAAACTTGCAACTTAAGATAGGTTCCATTAAAAGAAATCTTGTTTGAAGGTTATTTCATCTTGAGTTCGAAAAGGGTGGTTGGAAGAGAAGATCCTACAGCGAATTCTATAACACCAACAACATGGAACCGTTTAAAAAGTCGAATATCAGCAACTAATATGGATCGCTCCTATTCAGCTTCTACTACGACTGGAGAGCCATTTATCCGTTAAATCCCAACCTTTTGATGTATGCGTTGGACTTCGCTAGGGCTGTGTTCTATCGCCCTGCTGAATATAGGGAGTAAATAAAGTGAAAGGGGGGTCACAATTGGACAAATTTTTTATGGAGAGCTTAAAGAAGACTCTCCGAGTTCTGTGAAATATTGCACTCGGGTTCCCTTGTGAAGAAGAAGGTTGATTAATATCCAGTGTAATCACCTTAGGCGTTTTATCCACTGGTCCGATTTGGGCTTTAGAAAAGGAGAGATATGGGAAGAAAACAGTTGTTACTATTTAGACCACCGACTAAGGAATTTCGGGGGCTTTTCCAGAATGCTCCTCGTTCAATCCACTTTAATGTACGACAAGTAAAAATCAATGAGGAAAAAATTGTATTTTTGGCAATGCTTAGTTTTGTTCTGAAATCGACCGGTCTTTCGCCCATTTCTTTTATTTTGCTCTCGAACGTTTAACCCGCAACCTCCAGGACAGAAATTTTCAAAGGTTGAGTAAATGGCCTCCACTCTTACGCCGGCCGCAAGAACAAATACTCATTTTCCTCGTGTCACTGGGTTATGCCTGGGTTAAATCGTAGAAACTAGATTTCCAGTTATTTATACAAAGGCGATCTTGGCTCAATGAACATGCAAATTTGAAATCATTCTAGACGAAGAGTTCGCTTTCATTAGAACGCGATCTAGTTGTGAAATCAAAGTTAATCCGAATACCACAAAAAAAAGAAGAAGAAGCTTTCTAGTGAGAAATAGATGTTCCTAGGCCGTTGCTCTAAGAACAGTATTTTTCGATGTCAGCAGAAAATACCCAAAGTAAAGTATATTTTTCCAGGCCAAATATATTGCAGATCCAGGACCACTCAAAATAATGGCAGGTTTTTAATCGGCAGATATTACTTCCGCAAAAATAACTTGTGGAGTAAAGCGTCTGGTGGGATAAACTGAGTGATTTAAAACACCTACATTGAGCCGGCAAGAACTTTTAAATTTTTTTTATAATCAGCTCGCGATCAAGGGGTTCTGGCTGCCCTTAAGAAACGTACCACATCGCGAGCAGAAAGAATTTGAGGATATAAGAGGGAGAAGAGAAAAGTAATTCTCGATCCAACACAAAATCTGATGAACATGAAAACTCTACACAGAAACACCAAAGCTCACACCCGCAAGTGTTATGCCCTTACGGAAAAAAGCAATAATATAACTAGCAGGGTATTTTAAACTGGCAGTCAGAACAGTCCATGAACAGTCGTGAAAAAAATTCGACGTAAGGTTGGACCATGATTACAGAAAATTTTTAAGTTTTTTTGGCTAACTATTTGCCGTCTGAGATTAAGGAAGTTAAATACCTATCGTGCAAGAAGCTTAAATAGAAGGATGGTATCTTCACTTCCTTCAAATTAAAGTGCTATTTGTTATAAAGGATGATTTGTGCACTGGTCGTCCCATTCATACGCAATGCTAAACTTACTTTTTTCGAAGGAAAAATTTACCACCGAAAAAATTATGTATAAACATCTGGCAATGCCATTTCAACTTTAAGTTAAAATTTAGTTTATTTTACCGTCATTTAGTCCGCTCTCAAATCCTCTATTTCCAAACATCAGACAACAACACTTTTCCTCTTATTCCATTCCGAGTTTAATCGCAAGTGCGCATAGTTCGCATTCACACAGTATTCATACGTTCTCGTTCGGATTGAATTCTATTGTATCTATTCGCAACCTATCTGCTCGCTTAACATATTCTCGCAACATAGAATCTTTTGCATGGAAATGCCGTTTACTTTGCAGACAGCTGCAGACAAAAATAAATAACTTGGCAGTGCTGCAGCTCAATTGAGGGTAAATGAATATGGGGGGCTTTTTCATTTCGGTATTTCGATTAAAGTATCTATACAACCTCACCGGCAGGTTGCGATTGGGATTGGGACGAGCGAGAGCAAATCCACAAATGCGGAGAGATTTTTGATTTTATTTTGTATCTGATTTGGGATTGTTTTCATTCCTTCTATACAATTTGCTCAATGTGTACTGACATTCCTCGTTGTTGTGCGCTCAAGTGCAGATAGCGATATTTTACGGTGCAATCTTTCATTCTGGTTATTTGATGGACTTTAAATATTTAAGACAAACGCACTGGTGGAAGACCATGAAGTGTCGTTTTATGGGTTTTGAAATTATTTTACCCTTGTATGTGTATGTATAAGTAAATATATGAATCGTTCCCTTCTTAGCTGCTTTGAGATTTTGCAATAAAAAATTCATAGCTCGCGTGCATTAAAGTCAAATTCAAAACGAACTGACAAGCAAACTTAATTATAAATTAAGTCCATATCGGCACTATTCCTTTGTGTGTAAATAGATATACACATTCGCATTGATGTAATGTTGTAGGAGGCACATAGAATGTCTGTTCTATTAGAACGAAAAAACACATGTCCCTATACATCGGTCGTTGTTTTGCCTTGTTAGCAGAGAATACGTGATTTGGATAACATATCCGATTGTTGCCTTGCGAGTATGCAAAAATGTGTGAATGTATAATAAATGGCAAAGTATTTCATGTATATATTACGAAATATGAATATTTTCAAACCGCGACGTTCCTCTTCAAAGGCACACATGACAAATTGAAAAAAAAAACTTACTTTTTTAATCAAGAGCACCAGTTCGAATGTCAAAAAGGGTTAACCTCGAATGTTGGAAGCAAGGATTCGTTTTCACATTAAAGTTTCCTATTTAACTCTATTCTAAGGGAGTTCTACTGCAGTTTGGAAAAATCAGATCAAAGCTTACATGTATCAGAAATAGCTTGCTAGATGCAAGCCAAAGTCTGAACCAATGATTTCCCGCATATTGAGTAACAAAGCCCGCGTCTTTTTTTTTTAATAACTTATCTTAGCACGAAGATTTGGTAACTTCTTAAATTGTTGAGGTCTGAGCAAAGGATCAGGATAAACAGTCGGTAAAAAGGGATAGTGGTGCACTTTGGAGTCATAAACCACAAAAAAGGATATTGAAACTACCCCTTACTTTTTTCTATGCAAAGGTGAAAGAGAAAAGAAGAGTAGATCTACAAGCAATGTTTAAAAATTGCTGGATCGAAGTGGCGGCTTAAAGGATCTCATGGTTCATGTAACTGAAAAAAATACATCAAATTTGGAATAATTTTACTATCAACGAGACAATCACTTACATTTTTATCGAAACGAAGGGCTAGAAATGCTTTTTATACCCTACCCAGGGCCTGTATGTGCGACCATCTATAATTTAAAGTAATATTTTTTTTCAAATTTTAGCAATGTTACAATGGTGTTAGTGCACTCATTTTTAGTAGGTAACATGGCCTTGAAATTGTCTTTCAGGTAGCAGAAAACTTTTTCTAACTTTTTTGTATAATCTAGTATATACCTCCGCTTACTCTTTATAGGTGTGGCGTTAAAAAAGTGATTTTTTGAGTTAAAAAGTCGGAGTTTTATGCCGAAATGTATGCAAATACATAAAACTCAACAGTTTTATTTTTATATCCCGCCCACTTTTTGGAGGCGTGGCAGTTTTCTTTTTTGAAAGGGTAACGTATTTTGCAATACGTCACAGACGGACTGAAGTGCTTACATACGCACTTTTGCACTTTTCCATTTGTTTTTTTTTTGTCAAAAAAATTAAAAAATCTGACAAGCGGGTTTTTCGTTTTTAAAACTTTAAATATTTTGGTTTGCTACTTAAGTGGTTTGTGCTTGCGTTAAATTTAGTTCAGAAGATAACAAATCAGAAGTTTTATACATTTTCTAGCACTATCATTTCATTGTTCTTTTGAACTTCAAAAAATTGTATGTCTTAGATTTTTTCGAAACGGTAAAAATTTTAACATTACCCAGATTGTAGGAGGAGACACGCGGTTTTTTAGCTTTTTGTACCCGACCAAGGGTATATTTATTTTAATGCATAGTTTGTAACACAGTGATGTAATCATCGTAGACCCCTAAGACCTTTTAGAGTATGATCGAGACCGACAAGTGAATCGATTAAGCCCTGTCCGTCCGTCTGTATGTGTGAAGGTTTTAGGTCTTCAAAGTCAAGTTAGAGAGCTGAAACGCTCTCTAGAGAACTTGGTACGCGGCTTGGTTCATCTGTTGCACAGACAAAGTGTAAAAATTGGCTTAATCCGTCAACGGCCACGCCCACTACTGACTTTAATGTGAGATAACCTCTATTTCACATTTTCTTTCAAAATGCCTATTGGTCAAGTTAGACATGGCGTAGGAACTCAGATTTTGGTACTGATCAATATTGGCCCAAGGATTTTAACAAGGCAAAAATTGGACCGCCCACAATATCGACCATGTCCATTTTTAACATGTTAGACCTTTAAAACCCCGATTCCCCGGAAAGTACACTCCAAATCGAAAAAAAAATTATATGACAAATATTAAAGATATTACGATTTGCTAAGTTTGATCCATACAAAGTTTTGAGCTCTACCCACTTTTAAGGGGCTTTTTCGGAAAAAACGGTTTTTTTTTCTGAAATAAATTTTGTTGTTTACCTATATTCAATGAAATTACAATTAATATATTTTAATTTTATATATATTTTAATTTTATAGTACCTCCTGCGCTGGCATTGCGTGTTTTTCTTAAATTCTATGGTCACCTATTTTTGCGTAAACGGTAAAAAGGCTCAAACCCAGGAATTCCAAATCGATACACACCACCTCTTCATCGATTTCAAGGCCGCGTATGACAGCATCTATAGAGACGAGCTATATAGCGCAATGTCTAGTTTTGGCATCCCTGCCAAACTCGTCAGTCTGTGCAGGATGAAGATGGAAAACTCACGCTGTTCCGTCAAGGTCGGCAAAGACCTCACCGACCCCTTTGATGTCAAAAAAGGATTTAGACAAGGCGACGCGCTTTCATGCGACTTCTTTAACATCAAACTTGAGAGAATTGTGCAGAACTCTCGCGCCAACACCAGAGGTACAATCTTTCAAAAGTCCGTTCAACTACTTGCATACGCAGACGACATTGACATAATCGGTAGAACAAAGCGTGATGTCAGTGAAGCCTTCGTGAGTATTGGGACGGAAGCGGCGAATATGGGTTTAGCAGTCAATGAGGGCAAAACCAAGTATATGCTGTCATCAAGAAAAGACACCCAACACCGACGTCTTGGACAAAACATCACCATCGACAGCTATAACTTTGAGGTAGTTAGGGACTTTGTCTACCTGGGTTCCGCTATCAATTAAGACAATGACACCAGCGCTGAAATCAAACGAAGGATAACTCTTGCCAATCGCTGTTTCTTTGGGCTAAGAAGGCAATCGAGTAGCAAAGCCCTCTCTCGAGCAACTAAAATGTCCATGTATAAGACCCTCATCATCCCAGTCCTGCTTTACGGTGCAGAAGCATGGACCCTGTCAAAGGCGGATGAAAACACTTTAGGCTGCTTCAAGAGGAAAATTCTTCGGTCGATTTACGGTCCCGTCTGCATAGACGGAGAGTGGAGGAGGAGATATAACATCGAACTGTACGGGCTGTACAGCGATACCGACCTAGCCAAAAGAGTCAAAACACAACGTCTACGATGGCTGGGTCATCTAGAGCGGATGGACACCAACGCCCCGGCCCGGAAAATCTTCGAATCCACACCGCAGGGACGACGCGGTAGAGGAGCACCGAGACTCAGGTGGCGCACGCAAGTGGAAGGGGACCTCAGCCAACTTCGCGTCGTGCGAAACTGGAGACGGCTAGCTAGAGACAGAGCTGGCTGGCGAAGCTTGTTGGCTGAGGCCCAGGTCCACCCCGGACTGTAGCGCCACCTTAAGTAAGTAAGTAAGGTAAAAAGGCTCATACTTGTACATTGGTTTTTTTAATATGCCTAAAATCTTAGGTTAGAAAAGAGTACAATTTTAATTTTTTTTTCTGTAAGCTTTGCAAGGAGCTCACTGTTACCGTTACGATACTAGACTAGAGCATTTAAACAAAATCGTTTTTGAAAATGCTTTAATGTTTTCGAGTTGAACCACAACAGTTGTTGATTCTTAAAAAACCGCTTTAGTTTTTCTTAAAATTTTGAATAAATTTTTGTCACGTGTGATTTTTTTCATACGATTACTCCAATAAGCACCGGTGATAGGCCCTCTCCCACTACGTTTTTCGTTCGGGGACAGACTTACTTTGGTGGCGCTTCTGTCCGGGGTGGACCTCAGCCAACAAGCTTCGGCAGCCAGCTAGCCGTCTCTAGTTTCGCACGCGAAGTTGGCTGTGGTCACCTTCTACTTGCGTGCGCAACCTCAGTCTCGGTTTTCCTCTACTGCGCCGTCCCTGCAGGGTGGATTCGATGATTTCACCCCGGGCGTTTGTGTCCATCCGACACTAGATGACACAACTATCATAGACGTTGTATTTTGACTCTTCTGGCTAGGTCGGTGTCGCTGTACAGCCCGTACAGTTCGATGTTATATCTCCACCTCCACTCTCCGTCTATCCAGGCGGGAACGTAAATCGTCCGAAGAATTTTCCTCTCGAAGCAGCCTTAAGTGTTTTCATCCGCCTTTGACAGGGTCTATGCTTCTGCACCGTAAAGTTGGACTGGGATGATGAGGGTCTTATACATGGACACTTTAGTTGCTCGAGAGAGGGCCTTGCTACTCAATTGCCTTCTTAGCCCAAAGAAACAGCGATTGGCAAGAGTTATCCTTGGTTTGATTTCAGCGCTGGTGTCATTTTCTGAATTGATAGCGGAACCCAGGTAGACAAACTCCCTAACTACCTCAAAGTTATTGCTGTCGATGGTGATGTTTTGTCCCAAGACGTTGGTGTTGGGTATCTTTTCTTGATGACAGCAAATACTTGATATTGCCCTCGTTGACTGCTTAACCCATATTCGCCACTTCCGTCCACATACTCATGAAAGTATCACTGACATCACGCTTTGTTCTTTCGATTATGTCAATGTCATCTGCGTATGCGAGTAGTTGAACGGACTTTTGAAAGATTGTTCCTCTGGTGTTGGCGCGGTAGTTCTGCACAATTCTCTCAAGTATGATGTTAAAGAAGTCACGTGATAGCGCGTCGCCTTTCCAAATGCTTTTTTGACATCAAAGGTGTCGCTGAGGTCTTTACCGACCTTGACGGAACAGCGTGAAATTTCCATCGTCATCGTGCACATATTGACGAGCTTGGTAGGGATGCCAAAACCAGATATTGCGCTATATAGCTCGTCTCTGTAAATGCTGTCTTACACGGCCTTGAAATCGATGAAAAGGAGGTGAGTATCGACTTGGAATTCCTGGGTTTTCTCCAAGATCTGCCGCAGTGTGAATATTTGATATGGTGGACTTTTTTGGCCTAAAGCCTGATATGTGCTTATCAGATTGTTGACAAATGGCTTCAGGCGTTCGGGGACAGACGTTTTTTCTTCGACGACAGACGTTCATTCTTCTTGAAAACGTGCTAAAACAGCAGTATTAAAAGTCTTTCAGAACAATATGACTTAAGCACTTGGTTTACTTTGAGTCGCTCTATACGTGTGTTCAATATCAACTTTGTGCACAAAGTGGTTCAGAAGTTATGGTCTTAAACACTTTGAAAAACGACATTTCCAACTCTTTTTTTCTTAAAAACTTTTCGATATTTTCAGAAAATTAATTTATTATCATGAAAATTCATTATTCATTCATAAAATTCATTCATAAATTTTAGTTCTTGCCACTTGAAACTTCAAAGTGGTTATTAAACTGTTTTGTTTGTATGAAAAAGAAATTTCCTAGTATGCGTGCTCTGACTGTTTCTGCAGTTTAAAACCCCATTTTACCTTTACGACCTAACACTTAAAAGTTATACAACGATTGCACGGACAACGTAGCGATACCAAAAGAGGTCCTTTTTAAATTTTTAAACGGACCGCTAAAAAAATATTTTTTGTGTGCAAACAACACCCACAAAAAGGTCTTCACTTGTTGAAGAAGAAACCCAAATTCATTTCTAACTACATTTTTCAATAAGTTGTATATTTTGACAAAGTCGTTTAAGAACAATTTAATTTCTGGGCTTTTTCCTTGTATGCAGCAAAGGAGGGGGTCAATTTAAAAAGTACTCCTTTACTCAGCTACATTGAAATTAAATTAAACCTAATCGTAGATTAGTTCATACACCTGAATAGAGCACAAGCACAGTCTAATTTTATTGCGAATAATTCAATTAAGCTCATAAATTAAAAACACATGTTGCTACATATACATGTTGCTCTATACAATCATGCGCCCGTGTAGGTGTTCCACTCAAATGGGAAAATATAAAACTGCTCCAATACACATCTTCGCTGGGCTGACACGAAACACAAGACACTGTCTTCGGCGAATTAGTGTATCTACCACTTGCTGGCTGTATTCCGTATAAATACTTGTTTGTCCCACGTTTAGCTCGAGCATTCCTAAAAGGTGCGACCCCAACTTCCGGTCGATAAATAAACAAATATGAGCGCGCGTACACTCTGGTATAGAACTTTACATGGCTCTTGTGAGCTCTTTACCTGTTTGGATGAACTTTTTTTTATGTTACGACTTTATATTTTACTTTCGTTTAATTTTTTTTTGCCTGATTTACGAGAATATATTATTTACCTAATACAAGTTAATGTCTGCAGGGGTATGTGAAATAACAAGAAATTAAACGAACTCATTTGTTTTTATTTTTATTTCATTTATAAACTTACAAAATTTTATACTTTGACAAAATGCAAACCACTGATAAAATAAATGTCTGTGTTGCATTTCGAAAAGTACAAAATCTATAACAATTCTGTTTTACCTTTCGGTTTAAGGTTGTTAGCTTTTGGCTTAAGTGAGAAAACAAAATCGGTAATTTAAACACATATTTAAAATTAGCCACAACAAAGTTTGTAAATACAAAAGAAAGTACATTAATTAAAAAGCTAACCGAACGTATCGTTGCTTATATTGGGGAGCGGCCCCTATGGCAAAGCCTTACAAAATTAAGTTTAATATTGAAAAGTGAAAAATTACAACAATTTACCATTCTACAACATTATAACAATGGCTAGTCCTATGATCATTTCAAAGGCATATACTATGTATACAAAAATGTTAGAAAATGCTAATAAATACAACTTTTGTGATGTAACTTTTTAAGCCAAAATCCTTTAACAAGTGGGCGTGGTCAATGAAAAGCCCCGAAAAAGCCTTTTTTTGCTACATCAAAGACAAATACAAGGCAATGTCACGCACCAAATATTAGTGCGCTAGCACCAGTGTAACTTGGATAAAATTTTGAAAAAGTATTTTTCAAAATTGATGTGATTATTTATTGATGTTAATGTTTGATGCATAGTTGATGTATCACCCCGTTACAAACTATACATCAAACATCAACTACCCTGGATAGGGTACAAAAAAAAAAAACATCAATTGCAGATATCATCGTTGTCGACATTTAATTTAATTGCATAATGACTCAAAGGATTGTGACGTATAAGTATACCCCTTAAGGGGCACCTTGTTTTTGCCTTCATCCGGATCCAAAAGGGGGCACTTTGTTTTTGCCTTCATCCGGATCCAAAGGTCTACCCACCTTTAGGGCTCTGGCCAACTAACTAGGGCAGCGATGGCGAACCAATGGCATACGTACCATTGGCGGCACGCGACCAAATATTAGCGGTCCCTCATCAACTGAGAAAACCGATTGCATTTTTGAGTGGCAGCATTAACTGTCTTCGTCGAGATTATAAAGTGTTTTCACCGAACACTAATCCACTATTAAGACAATTTACCATGCGAATTTTGTTCTTTTCACGAAGAATCTCTTCCACGCATGAATTTTTAAAGACTATGTCACAAAGCTGCGTTACGTCAACGTTGATTTGACAACGTTGTTTTTATCATCTGTCGTTACGTTTTTTAACGTAAGAAAGTTTCGGGAAAGCCAAAAACTCCATACGATGAATTTTCGCGTGCGTTTCGACGTTTCTCCGAAGCTGGAATTGTTGACTTTCCTGAAATTATTGTTCGCATTTTCTGTAGTCTTCAATCGTCTATTTCAACGCGGTTGTAAAACCAGGGCCACGTAAGTGGCAAGACAAAGTATTTGACCCCTTACGTGGATGTAACAAATAAAAAAAAGGTTTTTTATTACATCTGGGCATCATCAACTCAGCTGCGTTTGTTATGTAGCGTAAAAGGATGTGCAGAACGACTGACTTTGCTGTTGGTGTGGACATGTTGGACCTGTCAAAAAAGTTAAATGCATTGAGGAGAATACATTGCAACAGAACGATGGATGTTAATGTTTATACTGCTGGTTGATATTGATCAAGTTGGTCTACTACTACTATCTATCTACTACTACTACTACTATCGACTTTGTGGACCCAAATCCCATCAACATATTTCATGTTTTTTTTATTTTATTTTAAGGTTATTTTTTTGTAGTTAAAAAAAAATCGGTAGAAATCAAGTACGAGTTTATCTATTTTTTATTCTGAGTTGCCTGGGAGCCAAAGAAACTCAAGTTTACAAGTAGATGCGCAAGGGCTGTGACGACTAAACATTGCCATTTTACACCACTGGATGTCTCCTCTTAATAAAAGTTTATCTCCATTTTTTCCTGTTAAAAAACTTTGGGATTAACTTTTAATCTTCCTACGTTAATCTCTGTTTTATGAAAACACCCTATTGGAAAACATTAAGAAGGCATGTTGGCACGCCAAAGGCACTACAAACTGTTGTTTTTTTGTAAATGTCACGGGGCTCTTAAAAGATTCGCCATAACTGAACTAGGGGTTTAAGAAGGCCTTTATGAGGTTTAAATGATAAGCCTTGTAATGCAAGTTACATTTTATTGAATACTATAGCACCCATAGCAGGAGTGAGATGACCCCTCCCTGTAGGATGACTCTGTAGGCAGGCAGTCACCTTTCTAAAGTTGACGCCTATCGAAGCATTGATTACTCTGTTCTTAAGAAGATTTACAATCAAATTCTTTCTGTCGAAGGTTACTGCTATCCGATGTAGCACTCAGACGCAAGAACCGGTCCATTTACAACCGTGCAGATACCTTGCTTACATTTGCCATGAGCTACATTAATGAAGAGTCTAGATGTTCGGCTTTCATCACGTCGCGTCATCCTCAGAAAATCGCATCACCTTGCGTTTTGTTGAACAGAAGGAGGCGGGGCCCGCTGTAAAAGACTGCTTTGTTTCAGTTGGTGAGACTTTTACTGGAGTGCTTGCCTACTGGAGTGCTACCGAAGTGCTTGCGCCTTAAGTCAGTAGTTTTTTTGCGCCGTCAACCGGTCAGCTGCTTTCTTTTCCTTTTCCGCTGTAGCTTAGTCAGGCGCAACGCAGATACATCCGCTGTTGGGGCCCGTTCAACCCTAAATGTAGGTTCTCCATTCATTTATTTAGTTACGATGGCGCATGGGTGCAAGTGGTTAAGTTCGGATTTTGGAAGTAAACAAGCTGGTAGGGTCCGCGGAGTTGTGACTCTCATCACCTCACCTTAGTAAAGCACCCTTGTGGGCTACATTTAGATAAATAAGATCTTGGACAACATAAGGTTTTTCTTAGCTTTATATAAATGGGCAGGCTTGAGATTGTTACAAGCAACTTCAATGTGAAGGAAGGCTGCGATGTAAATTCTTTCTAGAACTGTTTTTAAAGCCCGCCAAGTTTTTATTTGAGTACAAAAAAGAGTTCTCTAGTCAATACTAGTTTATTGAAAAATTAAAAATATAAAATAAATAGAGTGGCGCAACAGTTCGAGGTGAACCAGGGCCAACTTCTCAACAATGTATGCTGGTGTGTTCCGAATCCGAACGGCACTTTGAGAAGTTTTTCAAGACAAATGATACTTTCGGAGGGCTTGTGAGACCCTCGCGGAGGTGGGGACCGTGAAAAAGAACAAGTCTTTTTTTTCAGGTGACGATGGCAGGATTCGAACCCAGACCTCCGGCGTAGTAAGCACACACACTAACCACCACGGCACCCCAAAAAAAATTTCAATTCAAAATTTTGAATTGAAAAATTAAGGCCCTATTAAATTAGTTGTATAACTTGACCAGGTAATAATAAGGCATCTAATTTTTTGAAAAGTTAAGAATTAGAAACCTGAGTTCAATCCGAATCAATCTTTCGCAACTCGAGTCGCGAATAATTTACCCAAATTTACGCATCAAATGATTTAGAAAAGAAGACCTTTTCACGACAATAAGAATTTTATATAAGGCGAACACAGTTTTAATAAAAAATCATAGCACACCCTTTAAGGCAAGCTCAATAATAAAAAAAAATAAAAACAAATTAATTCGTTGGGGATATTTTTTTTAAGACTTTGCGACATAACCGATGAATGTAATTATTGCTAACAGAATAATAAAAATTGTAATTAAATCAACACGTGTTTACATCGTAAAGGTTAATTTCATTATTCTCCTCAGTTTCACTCGATTTAATAAGGAAAACACACAAACGCACCAGAATGATAGTGCTTGTGCCTCGACGATGATAATAATGATTGTCGCTGTCGTCATCTTCATAATGACGAACTCAATCAACATTCGTTGACCCTTAATTGCTGGTCGGACCTCCTTCTCGTGGTTTTCCGCCGGCGGTGCGCGGCGGGGGTGAAGGGGTGGCAGCATTATCGAATAAACAACTTAATTACAATTCATGTAGTTAATACACATGCAACCAAATATGCTGCGCATACTCGTCCTTATAGAGAGCAACACACTTGCATGTGGCGGACACTTCAATGGACAACGCGATTCATGCGGAATCATGACAAACACTATATTGGTACTCGCTCGTATCTATCTGAAGAAGCAGAGGGCTATGCCGGCCGGCAGGCCGCTGAGACGAACTCATTCATTGGTTTCAATTGACACCTTGTGAACTTCCGATAAAATCGGTTAATTTACCATTTCCGGCCGGTTGGCGAATTGAAATCGGATGAGTTATGACTCGTCGTCGACGTGATGTCAGGCGTCACTAAAGCTGATTTCTTTACGACTTTGTAAGGGCTGGTTCGGTCGTGGAGGATGGAAACTAATTACATGTGTGACCTGGCGAATTGTCACTTTGGTTGCAAACATTCACACGACTGTAGGTTTTGATATTTGTACGCATGTTGGGTTGGCCTTCTTCGTTGGAGTGGTATCAAGTCAAGGGGTGGTCAATAAATAGTTTGAAAAATATAATTTTGTCCTTATAATTTTTTTTTTTAGTAGGAAGTGACGTCGATAGTGGGGAATGCAATTAGGTTGCATTGCGTTGGAGTAAGGTGTAAATCATAGCTAAAGCAAACACCTTATAGAAATTGAAATCGTGCCGGGGGTACACCGGTAAGGTACCCCAAAGGTAACCTTGATGTAAATTTAGTACTTAGTATCCTTCCGACAATTGGTAATGTTTAAACTTTTCAATGAGAATTTAGAAAAAGCTTACGCCATATGGGAAATACCCAACAAACATCCATGACAAATTCAGTGGAGAAGCTCACGTCGAAGGTAACCAACTAGGCCTCTCAAATACCGTCAAGTCAACGTGACCGTCAAGTAAGTACCGTTAGGGACCTCCATAGCTCCGTAACGTAGACAGCGACTTATTATGACAGCGACGACTCAAATGATGTTTCTCAGGATACCGTCGTTTTTTTTTTATATGCATCTTTGCATAATCCGTAATCAAGCTTTCGATACAGACGGTTGAATGGCCACCATCTAAAGCTATGTACAAAGAAAAATCTACACAGACGAATCAAAATCAATGTTTGAAAAAGGGTCAAGAGTAGGTATTTTCCAGTGAACTTGACTTGTGTTTCCTCAAAGGACGTCCGAATCACTGGTGTGTTTCGATCAGAAGTCAAAGTTGTTCAATATATTTCTAGCTGGAATGTCAGGCCCCATGGATATTCCAGAAAATGGCAAGTAGAACGAATGATAAACATCTGCCACGTCTACAGTAACCTTTTCCGGCTCAGGATCGAGAAGATATTGTCTTGATCCAAGAACCGTGGGTTGTGGACAACATGGTTTGCGGACTCAAGGCTCCTGATTACTACGTACTGTATTAGACAAGTAAACCTTATTGTTTGCAAAACGTGTAGCGAACCTACCTTCATTACCAGAAGTCGATAAGAGGTTTTAGACATCACTCTTCTCTCTTATCCATTGCTGAATTGATTGTAAATTGCAAAGTCTCGTCGGAACATTCCGTCTAAGATCACAGATACATTCAGTTCAGTCATAATGATACGCGTCCTCACCAGTCAACCTTCAGGAACTACAGGAAGACGAATTGGCTTTCATACAGAGATTCACCGAACCGTTCAATAAACGTTTCTCTCTCATGTCCTCCTTGTGACGCCAATGAGATTTAGAATAAGGTCAATAAACTCACCAAAGCATTATCTTCCTCCTGTCCTCTTATTCTTCCAGGAGGCAAGGGAAAACCGCTTTGGTAGACCAAGGCCGGTCGCACAGATATCTATAGATTGGGATGCCTACAAAACATCCCTAAAATCCTACATAAAATAAAGTTGAAAGGTTGAGGAGATCCTCTCAACCAACAAATCAAACGATGCCCAGCTGCCTCAAAAAAGTTGAATTCTTCGGAAGACATCGGACATTATCCTCCCTGCACTGGAGATAATTCTGAGGAGTTGTGTAGAGCTGGGAGTAAAAGTGATTTTCATACCCAAAGCTTGCAGATATTCCTATGTTGCTTCGAAAGATCTCAGACCCATCAGTCTATCATCATCTCTCTTAAAAACTCTAGAAAGAATGATTATATTGAAAAGCTGCTATCCACAGCTCAGCACGCTTACTGCAAGGGCAGATCTGTGCAAACAGCTTTGCAGTTCATTAATCAACTTTAAACGAGTATGATAATAAAATTCAAAACCAGGTGTGACCACTGCCAGAAGATCTGTCAACTGAGGTACCCCGCAAGGTGGTGTCCTATCCCAACTCCTTTGGAACCTAGAGCGGTAAACGAACTGCTGGTTATCCTGGAAGGAGAGGGTGAGAGTGATCGCTTCTGCGGATGACGTTGTCATTGCCGTTTCCGGGAAAAATTTTAACACCTTTAAAGAACTCCTACAACATGCTCTAAAGAAGCTAACACGATGGGCCGACAGCTGTGGTCGAGGTGTCAACCCCCGCAAAACTGAACTTGCCTCTTTACAAGAAAATACGAAATCCCACATATTGACACCCACCTCAATCAAGGGCACTAGCTTAATCTTCTCTGATGAAGCTAAATAGATGGGTCTCATCTTGGACAGAAAGCTTAGCTGAAAATCCTATATACAGGAAAGGGTTCGAAAAACTATGGTAGCATTTTTTTCCTGGAAAAAAACCATTGGAAATAAAGGGGAACCCAGAATCACCCACTGGCTATATACCTCAGTCGTAAGACCGATACTGACGTCTGGAACGGTTGTCTGTGGACCGCCTTGGTTAAAGCAGTTAATTGTGACAAGCTGGGTAAAGTTCAAAGCATCAGCATGCTTATGTATAAGCAGAGCACTTCCCGCAAGTGCCTCAGCAGCACTGGATATCCTGTTCCATCTAATTCCTCTTTAGATCTTAAGCAGACAAATAGCTGCAATCACGGCTACTTGCCTCAAAGCAACCTTTCAGCGGACCGGTAACGAGATAGGACAGTCCAGCTAGATAGCGAGATAGCACACAGTTTGACAAGAACTTCCAGAGGATCATCCCCAAAGACTTAATCTTGGTCTCTCTTTCCGACTTCTGGATCATTGCAGTGTTTACCGAGCTGAAATTATGGCGATAAAGGAAGTCTTGTCCTGGCTTAACAATAACGTTATATCTTCCAAGGACATATGAAACTTTTCTGACAGGCAGGCGGCCATCAAATGCCTGGAATTAGTCTCTATAAACTCTAAAGTAGCCCTAGACTGCCAGTTATCCCTAAAGGAGTTGTCGGAGCAGTTCAATATTGACCTGTGCTGGGTTCCCGGGCATAGCGACATTCTGGGTAACTGCAAGGGAAACGAACTTGCCAAGCTTGGTACTACTCTCTCAATCTTGCCTGAAAAAGACTCCATAGGCATTTCGATTTCCACATGAAAATATTTGCTTAAACTGGATGTAATAGAAAGAACTCTCAGATGGATGGGTGGTAGCACTTGTCTAGTGACGAAACAGATATGGCCAAAGCTAGATCTTAAACACTCCAAAAACTTGATCGCTCTCAAAAGATTGCACATGAGTGCTAGAATCGGTATCATTACAGGGCACTGTCTGATAGGTAGGCATGTAACACGGCTTGGTGACTATTCCAACGACTTCTGCAGGAGCTGCATGGATGAGGAAGAAGAAGAGACCACTCTACACTTTCTCTGTACATGCCCCGCTCTCTCTAAAAGCCGAAATCTTCACCTGAGGGCTTTCTTTTATAATGATCTTATATCAGTTTAAGTACCACCTACCCAAAATATCTCTCCTGCTTCATCAATTGCTCAAAATGGTTCAACGAGTAGGAGGGATCTCTAGATCCATGTGGTATTACAATGGACCTACATATAGGTCTAATGTGTCTGTTTGTTTAGTCCTGACTGCCACACAAACCTAACCTAACATAACAATTGGTAACTAGGCTTCCATAATTTAAGCACAGCATATAATAAATACCAAATTTCAGACTTTTAAGGCGTCTTACAGCTTTGGAAGCTCTGGAGGTGGTTGCACAGTTGTACAGATTGTGGGCGTGTCTGTGGGCGGATTTGAAAAATTTTTGCACTGCTTCGAATAACAGTGAACCTATGTACCAAATTTCAGCTCCCTAGCTTGAAATTTAAGGCCTAAAAACGTGTGACATACAGACAGACGGACGGATATGGCTTATTCGATTTAGAATTCGGTCTCGATCATATGCCCTTATGGTCTTGGGGGTCTACCATTATTATTTCACCGTGTTACAAACTATGTGGAAAACTTAATATACCTCCTATCCTATAGAAGGGGGTATAAAAATTAGTTAAATCCGCCCACTGCAGGCCTGTATGTGCGACAATCTCCAATTTTAAAAAATACTTTTTTCACACTTTAGCTATGTTAAAATGGTGCTAGCACACTGATATTTAGTATGTGACACTGCTTAGTAATTGTCTTTGAGGTAGAAGAAAAATATTAGCCTTTTCATTGACCACGCCCACTTTTTTAAGGGATTTTAGCTTAAAATGACTGTTTTTTAATAAATAATTATGAAATTAGATAAAAGATTATAAAACAAAAGTTCTAGATATTAGTATTTTCTATATTTTTTATACATATTATATTTATCTCCGCCCACTTTTGTGGGCATGGCTTAGAAATAAGGGATTTTTGTTATAATGACGGGGTTTTAGTCCAAAATGTATGCAACCACCTAGCGTTAAGCATTCAACAGTTATATTTTTACATTCCGCCCACTTTTTGGAGGCGTGGCAGGTTCCTTTTTTGGTAGGGTCGGGTTTTTTGCAAACCGTCGCAGACGGACTGAAACTTTTGCATAAGCACTGTTGCACTTTCTCACTTGTTTTAATGCATTTTGTACAGACAAAGTATAAAAATTGATAATAGCCGCCCACAGCAACGCCCACAACTTGGATGCCTGACATCATCAAATTTAAATATTATTTCAAAATGCCTTAAGGTCGAGTAAGCCTAGGCGTAGGGGCTCAAATCTTGATGCAGAGCAATACTGGCCAGAAGCCTTTAAAAAGACTAAAATTGGACCGCCCACACTATTGACCATGCCCACTTTTAACATGTTAGATCTTTAAAACCTGATTTCTCGGAAAACTCATTCAAAGTCAAAATCATGCCTCGTAACGTAAATGCCTGGTCTACGGTCGATCTGCCGAGCCGCACTGGTTCTAACACGATGGGCTTACGGCTGTGGTCTATGTGTCAATCCCCACAATCCCCCACAATCCTCTTCACCAGGAAATACAAAATCCCACATATCGACCCCCCTTCAATGAACCTAAATATCTGGGTCTCATCTTGGACAGAAATCTAAGCTGATAATCTAATATACAGGAAAGGGTTCGGAAAGCTGCGGTAACACACTCAGCAGCTTAACGTAAATGCCTGGTCTACGGTCGATCTGCCGAGCCGCACTGGTTCGTGCCCATTAGTGAGTTGCAGAACGGCTTTAGACGCCCACACAATACGCTTGCTATAGGATCTTGTATTCGGTATCTAGCGGGATGTAGCTCGATAGTTCTTAGAATCTCTTCATAGAATCTCTCGACATAGATTCTGTTTTCTTGTAGATGGGATATATGGAGCTGATTGTCCAGTCATCTGGCATATTATTTGTCAGCCACACTTGGTTTATAATTTGGTGAGTAAAAGCATCAACTCCGTATTTAAAAAACTCCGCGGACTCCTGGTATGCCATCAAAGCCGGCGGATTCTTGAATCTTTGGGCTTATTGATCCAATGACGAAAATCGCATTCGATTGTGTCACTCTTCGAAAAGTTGAATCTGAAACATATGACAGCGAACAGTGGGGCAGAAGAAATATAACTGGCGATGTCTGGGCGACAGCTTAAGCATATCACTGAAAGGCGCACAATTTATGCGCTGGAGTACATAGCTTCGTCTTAGAACTTTTTATTTTGAAGCGTCAGTTTTCAAAGCTCTGAACTGCTTTCAGCACAGGTAAGTGACGACGTGATCTATAACTTAGATGTTTGATTAAAATGTGATGGATCTAAATTCGCATGACATTTGTAGATATCAATCTGTAAATTTATTTTTTTTTTTACATGTTTTTTCTGTACACATACATTTTAAGAACATTTTCAAACCGCAAGCCAAAAAGTTTTTTTTTTTAGCTTGAATTTCAATTTATCGAAAGCCAGTATTAAATTTATTGTTAATTTTTGAATAACAATAATCAAAAACAATTACGATTGCTTAACCGACTGCGCCAAAAAAGATTAATTGCACTTCTTGGTGTAAAATAAAACTAAATGTCAGCTTCAAGTTGTAAGAAACTTTGGAGAATTTGTTTACTTATTATTACGAAAAAAAATTTATTTTATCTTAATCCAGCATTATGTGGCGCAGTTGTTAGAAGTTACTTTTAAGACTCGGGCTATTTGAGTCCTTACTAGGAATCTTTTATTCTTTTTAATGATTTTTAATGTAGAGACTTAAAAGGCTGCGCCAAAAAGTTGAAATTGCCTTTGAAGCGTTCACAGCTGTTCAACCTAAAAATGTTATGCAAAATTGTAACGCAAAGGTTGGATTGTTTAAATCCTGAACCCAAATTGATTAATTTCAGTCGGTACTTAACTACTCCTAGCTGTATGGACGTGGCATGTCTATACACAGACGACTAAGTTATTTTGTAATTCTTTCTCTCGGTTGTTTAGAGTAAATACGCAACGTTTAATTCATTAACCAGAGTTAAGAAAGTAAGTTGCTGACTTTAATGTTACACCTTATTTTCATTGTAATTTCAATTTAATGACGTTCTTAATAAAATTATTTAATCTTCTTGCAACAAACTAAGCAGACCCCATCAAAAAATAAACATTGCATTTTTAATATATTTCTGTTCCTTTGACACTGTTCGCGCTTAAAAGCACAATGGGTTTATTCTGTCCTGTTTTCCATGAAAAAAAAAAACATTTTATTAGATCCAAAGTAAAATTGCTTAACAAAATCAAGTCATTTGCAGAAACTTATAAATTATCTCAACACTTTCATTGTCGTCCATATACGCGCTCAGCAGCAACTCAATAGCACAATCTATCTTAAGCTCAATAAAATTTTCTTATGAACGTCATTCCATTACCCATACCACCCCCCTATTGGCCGCTCTATACGGAGACTTTTCGTCCGCAATCCATTGCTCGATCCACCCCTATTGATTTCATACTACAAGAAAATACAGCGAGCTATGATTTTTTTATATTAAATTACATAAAATTTATTACCCGCACTAAAACATGTACAAGCTTTAATGAAATTGTGAACAGAGCACATACAGCCCCGCGTTGTTGTGTTCGGTCAAGAGCACATCCAATGGTGTATGCTAACAAAAACTGTTGGAATGAAACTTTATTTATCTGTTTTAATTTACACAAATGCATCCCCCTTTTAACGCCTGTAAGTTACATCGCATTCCGCCTAAATATGGAAAGAAGATTCATATATGAATGAAGGAACAAAAAAAAACAGGATTAGATACCTCTCTCTGGAGATCCTTGACTCTTTGGCCAAGAAACGGAACTTTCATAATCGTAAACATGAAAAACGAACGTAACGTTTTCTATCTATAAAAGGTTTTTCTTTCAAAAGCTACTCGCTCTCGTTTGCAGCTAAGGTAGAAAGCTTTTTGAGAAGAAAAAAACTAGAGCTTTTGCACATCCTTTTCTACTAGGGTGGAACGTGCAAATAACAAATGTTGAAAGGATGTTTTGAAATGTGTATGTGTATTTACACACTAAATCATAGTTTTCTTAGGCACGCGCGTGTTAGGATAACGATACTTTAGAATGCCGAAGGAAATTAAGAACTTGAAGTCGTATTCTAACTTGGTCCTTAAACAACGAACTGAATTGCACAGTGACTGTTTTAGTAAGAATTGTTGGCAGTGTATATTGTTATTAGATGGAAAAGCTTTGAAGCGCTTAATTATGTCGGGCTGCAATTAAATTTTCCTGGTATTGCTTCCAGCTTGAAATAAATGGAAAAGCGATTCATGGAAAGCTGTTAAGCTGAGATCCATAATATTTTGATTGTACTTACAGCAAAAGTATGTTAAAGTATTTTTCGCTTACCTGAAAATAGAAGAAAAAATTAAATTAAATAAAGAAAATTACACAAAAAAAAAATATAGTAAGCATTTAGTTTATTAAGTGTAAAATTACAACAGAATAGACTGGTTAAAGCTGTTTTGTGCTAAAGTTCCATGTCAGATATTTATTTAAATTTTTAAGGTTGGTAAGGTTTATCTGTAAGCAAACGACTGCAGATGTAAGAGCTTAAGCTAAAGACAGAATTTTTTTTTTATAATAAGCTCGTGATCAAGGGGATATGATTACCCTTAAAATGCGTAGCCGAGCAGAAAGATTTTGGGGACATAATAGATAGAAGAAGAAAGTAGTTCTCGATCCAACACAAACGCTGATGAGCCAAACATGAAACCTCTGCACAGAGCTCACCCCCGCAAGTGTTATGCCTTGACGGAAAAAACCAATGGTGTACCAGCAGAACATACCTTAAAAACATCTGGCATGCATCTAATTGTTTTCCATTCTATTTGCACATTGAAAGAGAACAAGTGATTAAGTGCAAGAGTTTTTCTGTGACAAACTCCTATATATCCGACCCTATATACCATCTTACACCAATTCTTAAAGTTTCTTGGCCCGAATTCATATATTATTTGTATAACCCAAGCCGCCAAAAGTGGCCATGGGCTTAAAATAAAAATCAATTAATTGTAATTTCGTTAGAATCATGAGAAAATACGGTAAAAGCGAAAACTATTTCTGAAAAAAAAAAACAGTTTTTTCCTAAAAACGCCCTAAAAAGTAGGCGGAGCTCAAAATTTTGTATGGATCAAACTTAGCAAATAGCAATATCTTTAATATCTGTCATATAACTTTTTAATCGATTTGGAGTCAACTTTTCCGAGAAATCAGGTTTTTAAAGATCTAACATGTTAAAAGTGGGCATGGTCGATATTGTGGGCGGATTTTTGCCTTGTTAAAGGTCTTAGGCCAATATTGCTCAGTACCAAAATCTAAGTTCCTGTGCCTTGTCTAACTTGACCAAAAGGCATTTTGAAATAGAGGTTGTCTTACATTGAAGCCAGTAGTGGGCGTGGCCGCTGACGGTTTGAACCTATTTTATACTTTATCTGTGCAACAAAAGAACCAATTCCTGTACCAATTTTCAGCTTTTTAGCTTGATTTGGAAGATATTAAACCTTCACACATACAGACGGACTGACGGACATGGCTTAATCGATTCACATGTCGGTCTCGATCATATCTCTAAAAGGTCTTAAGGTGATTATTTCACTGTGTTGCAAACTATGCATTAAAATTAATATACCCTCGGTCGGGTATAAAAAGGTGTTTTGTATTCGGCCGACCCTAACCTGGGTTACAGACCATATCTGGCGAGCATTCCCCTATCCGCCGGACTAAAATTGCAAGCAAAAAAAAATTTTTAATACAACTTTCACAGAAACTCGACCCTTTTTTGTGAACTGAACGTTAACTTAGCCGGTAAGGATACTCGAGGAGCTATATTATTCGAAGCGCTACATTAGTAATCCATCTGGTTTTCAATCTGCCTAAGATGAAGCCATTAATCTACAGTTTCTGAGAAAGTTCCTTGGTGGACGATTAGTTAAGAGTCAAGCCAAGAAAAGTATGTATGCCGTACAAAGCTATTTTTTAATTTTATTTCACGAAGAGTTTAGGGTTAAATCGGTCTTCGGGAATACGCTGCGAATTTAATAAGAAAATCCCCTGTCTCTAAATTCTAATGGGGTCAATTTTCTTTTGTCAGAATTCCGCTTTTTTAAATTCTGTTTCTGCCACAAAAAATTCTGAAAATGCCACTTAGAAAAAGCGACACAGTGAAATATGTTTGGGGGGTCGTGCAGCTCCCTGCATGTTTCTCGTTTTACCCTTGCTTTACTTCAAAGCCAAAAGTTTGTTTAAACAAATGAGTTAGTGCAAGAATTTGTCTGTAACGAACTTCTAAATATTCGACCCTCTTTACCCGTTAACACCAAATTTTTTTGGGCGTGAAAATGGGCGTGGGATGAAAATTAAAATCAATTAATTCTATTTTCGTTGGAATCATGAAAAAATGCGTTAAAAGCGAAAATTATTTCGGAAAAAACTGTTTTTTTTTTTCCTAAAAACGCCCCCTAAAAGTCGGCGGAGCTGAATGCTTTGTATGTAGCAAACTTAGCAAATGGTAATATCGGTTATATTTGTCATAAAATTTTTTTCGATTTAGAATGAATTTCAATGAATGAAAAAGTGAGCACGGTCAATGGGGTGGGCGTTCCAATTTTAGTTTCATTAACTGCTTCTGTTAATTTAAAATTTGAGTTCATATGCGTTGTCAACTTAAACAAAATGCATTTTGAAATAACATGTAAATTTGAAGTTATTTGACCTTCAAGTTAATAGTGGGCGTGGCTGCCGGTCGATCTTCTCAATTTTCATATTTTGTCTCTACAAAATGAGAACCAAGCAATACTCTTAGTTTCAGTTTCCTAGCTCAATTCTAAAGACTCAAAACTGCATACATACGAACAGGCGCACGGACATGACTAAATCAATTCAACTGGCGGTATCATATCTCTAAAGGGTCTTAGGGGTCTACGGTGATTATTTGACTGAGTTACAAACTATGCATTCAAATTAATATACCCTGAGTCGGGTATGAAAAGCAGAAAAGCTGAATTTTATTGCTTAAAGCAGAAATTTTAAAAGCTGAATTTTGAAAAAGCTGAGATTTAAAAGCAGAATTATGACCAACTCTTGTTTAATCTTCCCTCGAAATCATTTGATGTACGGAGTGTCAAGTGGTTCTACATCCAGAATTTTAACTTAGAATATCCTGAATTAAACGGACCTACTCTTGTAACCTGGAGTTGACACTCTCAGCAGGGATTCAATTAAAGCCCCACGCCAAATGTACAGGAGACGTCTTTTGGATAGGAAGTTTTAGGGGAGCTATTGAATCCGAATCAGTCGCAACACATGTCAATTTTTTAGCTCATTTCTACGCTAGATGTCGACGTTTCATAGTAAAGGTTCTCGGAACTTGGTAAAGTAAGACCTTTCAACGATTCTTTTAGTGAAGGTGAAGCCGAACAACACAGTCAAAAGATGGAGTGTATGGTCTTCGAATTCGTCAAAATCATGCAAGAATATGAAGCTCATTGGAAAACACAATAGTTTGCAGTTTTAACTCGTAGCTTTGTTGTCAAACGCCAAACGCGAACTTCGGTAATGATCCTTTAATTGCGGCAAGGTGTAGCTCCTAATCAATGTCCAGGTAGTTATTGACGCAATAAAATGAAACGCCAATCAAACCGATTTCGATTCCTCAGTTGGAATTTCATTATGCGATTTAAAGAACGCACTTCGTTGGCTTTCTTTACCGCCTCGCATCCGCAACCCTGGAGATGATTCAACGATATGAGTTGCAGCATATTTATCGGAGTCTATCCATGCAGATTGTGCATCTCGAGATGTTTTATATTATCTGTCCTCTGTCACCGCTCTGACCGCTATCACAGGAACTTTGACCTGTAGCAAAGATTTCAGTCCCTAAACCAGATGATGAATAATGAACCACTATTCTTGCAATGGATCTTGGATTAAAATTCTCGATTCAATGACTGATTTCTTATTACGGGTCCTCAAGTTAGGACGTTTAGGCTCAAGGTTAGATATAGTTTTAGTCTGACGACTCGCGTTTTCCGAAAGGGGACTTACCACAGTCAAAGGGGCTGCCGACGATGTGGAAGCGATATCGTCATTAGTGAATGACTGAGATAAGCAAGGAGAAAGAGGAAGAGATTCTGTCGAGGTAGAGACGTCGATTTTCTGAGTGTTAAAAGATAAAGATGGGGGGTCAGGATCTGTTTCAGTGGCTGCATCAGTAGAAAACTAACACTGGAAAACGATGAAACGTTAGTCACAGCTTAATTAAAACTATCAAGCAAGTCATTGAAATTCTTCGACAGTTTTTTGATGCCATGCTTAAAGGATGACAATTTAAAAGACAGTTGGGACAGGGAAATCTTACGACAAGGCTGACAATACCAGAAAGCTAGCTCAGATGAGTTGACTTTTTCAAGAAATGCGGCAGTTGAGCCGACGCATTTAGCATGAAAGTGGTTACCACAAGGACCATGGCAAGTATAGAGAGGAAATTGATTTTGCTATCGCAACATTTTTCGGCTGAACAGGCCAATTCGAGAGAAAAAAATTTTTGGTATTAAAAAGGACCTAGTAACGAAAAATTTGAAAGTTAAAATATTTTGACAAACCACCACGCAAAGAAAAAAAAATCTTCGAAATATATTAACACCAGAACCAAGTTACTATCTCTCTTCAACGCTTGTAACACTGGCAGCACAAGTACAGACTTTGGTTCACCAGTCTACAGGAGAGGCCCAAATGAAAAACTGCACAGTCTAATCTTTAAATAAGTCACCTAGTCGTCCTGAAGAAGCCAAATCTTTCTTTAGCCAAATGGCTCCTAGGTAAGGTTGTTCATCTTGGTTCATCTTTCTACAGACAACCACACAAGAGTGACAGCTATTGAGACCAAATCTAGCGGTCTTGCCACTATCCGGACACTCGTGTCAACGGGTGGAATGTTTCAAGATGCTTGAAAACCTTGAATTTGTAACTTTCTTACCAAGAAGTGCTTTGAGTTCGTCTGTAACGAACTTCTAAATACCCGACCCTATTTACCCAGCAACACCAAATCTTGAAGTTTTTTTGGCCTGAATTTATTCATTGGAAGTCAAATATGTGCAAAGGGTCACCTCCTCAAAAGTGGTACTAAGAAGAAAATTTTTTAAGCTTATTTCGTTAGAACGGTAAGGAAATGTGTTAAATACTAAAATTTAAGCCAAAAAAAAATTGGTTTTCCCTATAAACACCGCCTAAAAGAGGGCGAAGCTCAAAACATTGTTTAAAGGAAACCTAGAGAATGCCAATGTCTTCAATTTTCGTCATACAATCTTTTTTCGATTTAGAGTGAAGTTTTAGAGAAATCAATTTTTTTAATATGTGTATAACACAGTAAAAGGTTGCTCGGGTGGGCGGTTCAATTTTCGTCATGTTAAACGCTTTTAGCCGTTATTTCTATACACCAAAGATGAGCTCCTCTACGACGTTGTTTACTTTACAAATATTGAATAGTGAATAATTAGAGATTGTCCCACAATGAAGCAAATAGTGGGCGTGGCCATCGGCGGATTTAACCAATTTTAACACTTTGTCTGTGCAACATAAGAACCAGTCGTGACCCAAGTTTCAGCTCTATAACTTGATTGAACTAGAACCATCACACATACGGACGGACGGACGAACGGATATGGCCTAAGCAATTCACCTATCGTTCTCGATCATATCTCTAAGATCTCTTAAAGGTCTTAGAGATATACGGTGATTATTTCACTGTCTTAAAAACTATACATTCAAATTAATATACCCTGGGCCGGGTGTAATAAAAAACAACTTTAGTGGTTATACACACCAACCAAATATAAAGCAGAGGTATGGGTGTGTTTTAAAGTGATGCCTAGATAATGTTTTTAGGACCAAACGGAAACAGCAATACACGAGTGCTAACTTTTTCCTGTGACATGAAATGACTCAAAACCGATAGTACTTCCATTTCATGATTGGGTAAGATAAGAATAAGTTAGAACGCCCGAGCTGCTTGCGCGTTGAGCCTTGACTAAAAAGCTTCCAGCAAGCTGTCTTCCCATCCACATGCACACCAAATCTATGTCTCGGTCTAAATGTAGGTTTATTTTTCCATTTTATAAAAAATTTAATAATGTACAAATTAAGGTACAAAAAAAAAAGATCACTATGGCGTTGCCATCTACACAGTGACGTGACCTAGTCTTTCTTCTTAATCTAGACCCAAGCAATTCTTGAAATAATTTTCTCAGTCGTAGAATCGTTCTGTAAACTTTTGTAGCTCAGATTTTAAAGTCTGTTCGTACTGTAGCTTAGATTTCAAAGTCTGATCGAATTATGTAGAGCCGTTAACGATTTTAAATTTTTTAGGTATAGATTTAACCACTTTCCAAAAAAAAAACTTTCTTACTCCTTTAGCGAAAATAGGACTCATTAAATGTTTGAAGGCTATTGCAAAATGCGTAACATTTCAGCAGCTAAATAAAACTTTTGTAACATTCAAAAGTAAAAGATACCATCATCTGGCACACAAACTTTTTGACATCTGCTTTCGAAATCTTGACAATTTTTTGTGATTAACATTAACGCCATCCCACCATGCCTTTGCGGCTATATTCTGCCCCATCCTTTGGTGAGGCATCCTTGTGTACTTCTTGTTTCGACCACTTCAAATGGCAGTTTCGCTAAAAAGTTTTGTCATTCAGATTCTTTCTCAAAACCACTGCAATGCGTTTTCTTTTGATTTTCTTTCAATTATTATTGTCGACCCAATTTTAAATACCTACTACGTCCGTCAGCAACATGTTGCTAATGATGCCCCATTTCATCTGTTTTCTATTTTGTTTTTCTTTTAAAGTTCTTAAGGCGAAAAAAAAACACACAAAACGAAAAATAGATTTTGTAGAAAGAATTTCAGTAAGTGAAGGAAAAGAAGAAAAATAGCATTTTCTGGAGCACTTTGGGCCGTCATTTTGGGTTGCTTGGTCATGTGAACGTTACTTGGACTTTTTTTTCTTCTTTTCCATTCTCTAGTTGCAACAGAATCGGTTGAAAACATAATAAGGCAAGAAGGAAAAAAAAACTATGCAGAAAATAATATCAAATAGGAAAATGAATTAATTCTACTTGACCCTAATAAGTGGACTTTAGCATCGTTACACATGGTTAAAGCCTTACAGAGACTCATAGTAATGCGCTAAAAACGCGCCTACCTTTAGATACTATAAGTCGGAATGTTGAAGAGTTTTTCCTGGGGAGTTGATATGGGTGGCATACAAGACGAGAACATGGATAATGGCCCCCATTCACAGTTCCACTTTTATTCAGTGGAAAATAATAGTTTCGCGTCGGAGCTATTTTCGGTGTAAATGGTTACTGCTTTGGCAAATGGCGCACTGCTGATGACGATTGAGGTTGTTGCTGAATTTTTTATCGTTTGTTGTGTGTACAAGGCGGGAAAGAGGTCACCTAAATTATGTTGGATAGAAGCTTCATACGAAAGTGATATGATGCTGTTGCTTGAAAGCGGCATGACCTGGGAAAGGCGAAAGGCCGTGACCGAAAAGAGTTTTCGAAGCGATCGGGGACTTATAGAAATTAAGTAAACAAACAACAGAAGTTGAATTCTTTTATTCTTTTTTATGGAACTGGATTTCTGCTACCCAACACATTTTGAAAAGTCCGCCTTGTGTAACTCATAAAATCGCATAATGGGGCAACTCTATCACTTGAGTGAGCAGTTATAGGCTTTCGGGCCGCGATAATAGTTCTCAAACCAATTCACCTGGGTATAGGGTCCGCTCCAGGACATCGTTACAAACTCTACGTTCGCATTACAGACCTTCAAGTCACCTGGGTATAAGGTCGCGTTATCGCTCCAGGACATCGTTACAAACTCTACGTTCGCATTACAGACCTTCATATTACGATAAGCTTTTTATACCCCATCCCATAGGATAGGAGGTTTATTTAGTTTGATTCATAGTTTGTAACATAGAGAAATAATCACCTTTGACTTACGCCCCTAAGACCTTAAGGGCATAACATCGAGACCGAATTATTAGTCGAATGAGCCATGTCCGTCTGTCGGTAGTATTTGGGTCTTAAGTTTTTAGCTAGGAACTTGAAACTTTGTGAGCCATATTGTGTTATTTCGGGATCCCGAAGCAGCACAAGTTGTAAAAATGTTTGACACTCGCCCACTGACACGCCCACTTTACTAATAAGCATGAACAAGTTAGTAAGTGCTAGAGTTCGTCTGTGATAAACTTCTATATACCCGAGCCTATGTAGATGTAACACCAAATCTTAAAATTTTTTGGCCCGAATTCGTGGCCCGAAAAAATTAAAATTAATTAATTGTAATTTCGTTAGAATCATGAGAAAATGCGTTAAAAACGAAAATTTCGGATAAAAAAAATGTTTTCCTAAAAACGCCCCCTAAAAATGGGCGCTCCGCCCATTGCTTATTTCAAAACTTTGGAAATAAGCAAGTAGTTATACATATAATATTTGTTTTTTTTTTTTTAAAACTATAAAAATAAATATTTTTTTTTTTGATTTGGAGTAAACTTTCCGAGAAATAGGTTTTTGAAGTCTAACATGTTAAAAACGCCCACTTTTCGATATTGTGGAAGGGCAAATTTTTGCCTGCTTAAAGATCTTGGGCCAATATTGTTCAGGACCAAAATTTGAGCTCCTACGCCATGTCTTACTTGACCATCTGAAGTGATGAAATATAACCCTCCCACTCTACTGCATCCCAAATGGTCCGCTTGTGAGGTACGCCGATTTGACCTCAGAATATACCGGCTGGCCACCCAGTTTTGGATCCCTTCGTCACTGAGGCCAAATAAATGCTGTTGTCGTTGCATTTGTGTGATTCATGAATGATAAGGCCTTCCTCTCTTACGTGATTGCGCTGGAATGTCGATTGAAATTGCCTTTTTGACAGAGTTCGTAGGATCTCTCCTTTGAACGTGGCAATACCAACTGAGCCAGTCGTGCGCCAATTTTCTGAAGAAAGGTTCTTTTACATGGAGGCTTCCTTGGATCTTCATACTTCTTATTCTATCTCGCTTTGTTACTCCTGCTGTCATGCGAAGAATCTTCATTTCAACTGCCGTTAATTTGCTCAAATATTTCTTATACGCTTTCCAACATTGTGAACCATATGTAGGCAAGCGCCGGACGCACAACTGCAGTGTAGAGCTTAGGGCCCATTTTTTTTTTTTTTCTTCCTTTCAGCTTAGAGAGCATTTTTGGGTCACACCCACCCCAAGCTTACGCGATGATTGATGTCGTCATCACAGTTTGCTTTGCTATTGATCATAGATCCCAGGAACTCAACATTTCCATTCAATTTAATGCCTGGAATTGGCTCGAATGGGTCAGAGAATGGGCAACACAGGTAGGTACTCTTTCTTCTTTTGGCTTTTCAAAAGGCTTCAAATTCCCCTCCAAAGCATCCACCCATAATATCAAGTGCTCGCTGCAGGGATGTATGATCTTCACTTATGATGGCCCCATTGTCAGCGAAGAATAACTGATGTACTTTCGGGGCAGTCAGTTTTCCTTCGAGCAGATAATCAAGGACTACAATGAAAAACAAAGGGCTTAGGACGCTTCCCGGTGTACACCCGGTGTACACTTTAATTGAGAACTCATCAGTGGCTCCGGAAGGACATCTTGCTCCATCATACATGCCCATGATCATTTGCACGTCGGCTTTTTTACTTCCAGAACTTTGAGGGTATTTGGTCCGGCCCAACCGCTTAAAAAAAGGTCTTAGGGGTCTACAAGATTATTTCACTGTGTTACAAACTATGCATTAAAATTAATATACCCTTGGTCGGGTATAAAAACATTAAAAAAATATTCGTCTTCAAATTTTCTTCAAAAGGGATTTTTGAACTTGAAAAAATGGGGATATCCTTCTTACGCCAACATAATATATCTTAAAAGAATGGAGGAACCACCATACACATAAATTAAAAATTTTACTTCAGTCAATCAGCCTCGTATGCAAACAACATGTCTGGTCTCGCAAAAGTGTCATGTAAAACAATGGCTTTACGTCAACTCAGGGACAAGAAAAACCGAAATCGATTTTGCTTCTATTTAAAATCCTTTGCACTCATCAATCAATCTGTCACTTGTTTGTCAAAACTTTAGACACAAATCAACATGAAATGTAATTTTCCAATATTAGTTCGGCTTTACCAACTCCAATATACTCAAGTAAACTATCGTAGATGGAGAACAAGGCAAGCCGACAAACAACAAGAGCAACGGCAACGTAGTAAATCGATTTAATTTCGTTTCGGCAAACAAACCATCGTCGTTCGTCGTCGTCCTTTGTTCTTTGCCTGCGTATATGTGTAAAGCTGATTAACATAATATTCGTCTGCTTAGTCCTTGCACATAGAGTGCCTGGCGATTTTATGGATTCTTGCATCTAATTCCGAAGAGTATAATTTGTCACACTCAAAAACCATTCCATAAGGCACACACAAACACAACACAACAACTTGAGCAATGAACTCCAAGCAAAATAGGCACATTTCCGCCAACACACTCAGTAACTGACTTGAAGCCAGTAACCTCTCTCCTTCCAATTTAAGTGTAATTTTTGTACTTTTTTTGCCTGTGTGTCACAGAGCTCAGTGGAAAAGCAACAAAGCAAGTAAACATCCAGCAAATCACGTCGAGGGAATGCATCGGCCTGGGCTTCGGATTCGGATTGGTCGCCAACCCGCCCTGAGACCAATAAAACCTGATTTCATAACACTACGACTGGCGGTCGAGAAGACGAGGTTAAGACGCAAAGCTCCGGTTGTTGTTTGGCACAAGATCCGCTGACAGGAAGGGAGTGTGGCACACGCTTTTCGTCGTTCGGAGCACGACGATCAGCAGGCGAAATGTAATGGTGATTGCGACTTGCGTCGAGTTGGGGCTCACTGCGTGGCAATTACATATTTCAAAACATCGCCATCGAGCGAGCACACAAAAGAAGCCCATGCTCCAAACGTCGTCACTGAGGAGCCCTATGGGTCAAATTATAATTGTACGTATGTAGGTATAATGTACATGCAAGCATGACAAGGAGTGGCAAGGCGTGAAGAAACAGTCTTGATACAGCCACAAAGTGAATTTGCTATACTTTCATGATAATTTTTTAGGTTAGTTGCCGATCACAACTGCGCAAGTATGTGCGACATCTTAAGAGTAAAGAAAGAAAATTATGCTGTTTAGGGTATCATGTGTCTCAACAGTCAAACGATAGGCTACTAGTTTTCACTTATTCCGGATCCAAAGTTTTAGTATAGCATTACCACTTTTGAAATCCTTGATTTTACATGGTGGCCAAATAGCGTCGATTTTAGTGCGAAATTTTCACTTCAGATTTTAGTAACCACCTTGTATAATCCATGCTAAGGTTGTTTTTTTTTAACACTACCCACTTTTTCGAGGCATGACCGTATCTTTCGTTGCAGATGGGCTGAAGCTTTAACATAAGTACGAACTGTTGCATTTTTCATATGCTCCTTTTTTCAGTTTAACAAAAGAATAAAATAAAAATATTTACATTGCTTCAAACCTTCATGTTTCTAAAAATTTTAAATACATGTGTCTTGCTTTCTTTGACAGAAATGCAACGTTTCCCTGAGGCTTTAGTGTTTTGAGTACTTTAAACTTGAAGTTGAAAGTGTTATTGGAAGTATCAAAATAAGTATACGAATGCATCCATCCATTTCAACTCAAAATACCGGTGCGGTAGTTTAACGTTGAAGGTTTGCGTTTACCAAGAAAAGTCATTTCGAAAAATACTCATTTCTCCCCATACCTTCTCAGAGCCTGCAGAGCAGTCTGACAACGTTCGATAGACCCGCTTATGTTAACGATTAAATTTACATTTTTTGTGTAAAAATTATCATAAATTTAATTGAAACGAGAAGCACATTATGAAAAAATAAGACTCAATGTTCTTGGCAGCAATTTAGCCTTCCAAGGACTTCTTGTACATATTATACGTTTAGTTCGCTCAACTGTGAATAAATAAAAAGTGAAAAAAGTCTGCCTCCTTCTTCAGTGGCATACACTACCGCCCACAAGCTCCAGTAGAGCAACAACAACAACGGCAAGCACTGTTAACTTTCACGCTCCTTCGCCCTGCTGCCTGAAAAAAGCCAATAGGTCATAACAATCATCATTTTCGCTCTACGGTACTAATGTAAATGTCACGCTGTAAGGAGCGACGATTTTCCGACAACAAGCAGCAGCAACAACAGAGGACAGTGGGTGGGTCCTTGACGTTAAACAGTATACGTAAGGGATCAAAATGCGAAACAGAAACTGCGACACTTTTACACCCTTACTCAAACCAACGTTATATAATACAATATATATGTATGTACACTACACAGGAGAATGGGAAAAAAGCAACAGTATAGACACAACAATAAGGAAATAACTAAAATGATGTCACATGTTGCTTAACAGCGCAATCCAATTGCAGAATAACGATGGTAAAATGGCAAGAGATTGTCCTTTGTTGCTGCCTCCCAGATCAAACCTTTGGGTGGTAGTTGGTGTCGCCGGTATATCCTGAAGGAGTGTGTAAATAAAGTAATATTGACGAGCACTATTTATCGCTTAAGATGGAGCACGGTACCTGTGGCAATAGTTGATCTGTGGGACTAAGAACTTTTCAACTACTGTCAAATCGAATCTCAAAGCTAAGCTTAGTCGAAAAACTCTTGATACACGTGACGACGTTGCCTCTTTGAAGGTTTGATTCCTCTTCGACTTTACCAAAGCTAAAGTTTTGCGGAAGGTCAAGTTTGAGTAAAATGTAAAATGGTGCCCGAACTTTCCGCAGAAATTTTTGTACTTAAATAGGACGAAGAAGGTTAAATGGTAAGGCTGGTTAGGGCTACTGTGGAATATTCTCCATGCTGACAAAGAAGCTCTACTGGTAAGGGTCAGAATCAGAGCGGGTTCAAACCGAATAAGTTACGAGCAGCCCGGCAATGGTGATGCTATCCATTAAAGGAGGCGGAGGGCAGCGCTAAGCCAAAATGAGGGCTAAGATGGTCTGTCTACAAATCGACAACGGCACCAACTTAGAATTGGCACATGGAATGTCTCATCTTTAACGGAGAAGGAACTTGAACTGGTTAGGGACGCTAAAAAGTATTAGCTCGATGCTACTGGCATCTCATCAACTAGGTGGAAAGGTTCCGGAACCAGAGACTTCGCTGATGGGTGGAGACTTTTCTGGTCTAGCGTTCCACGTAACATGACTGCACACGCGGGCGTGGGGACACTCACAAGCCCCAGTCTGCCGGTAAATGTATTTGAATTTGGGAGGGAGAGTTTTGATCTTAAAGCTTAAGCTTAAGCGATCGACTTTGGCACTAGCGCAGGTGAGTCCACCTAATCGAGAGTCAGAGTATGCGGCCTCCTTGAACGAAGTTTATGCTGCCCTGGATAGAGTGTCAGAAATGGACTTCTTTATCCTAATGGGTGACTTCAATGCCAATATGGAAACGGACAACAGTACTTGCAGAAGTGTGAATGGGAGGCACGGCGACCCGGATTAAAACAGCAACAGAGGGAACTTGTTGGACTTTTGCTGTGCTTATGGCTTGTCCATCATGAACACCTTTTTCCCACACAAAGACATTCACATATGCACTTGGTACGGAAACAGTTTAAATCAGAAATCGTTGAGCTGTCAACTGATCACCATTTAGTGTTGTACATATTGCGCTTTAGCGACAGTATCCCCTTGCCACCCAGGCGAAAACCAAGACGGGTGACCCGTATACGGTGGGAAAGGTTACAGGATGCTGAATCTGATTACAGGGGACGATTTGAACGGCACGTTTCAGAGAAGTTTGAAAAAATTCCAACTGACCGCAATCTTTGCCTCTACAATAAATGCTTGTGGAGCTAAGCGGCTTGATGTGGCGGCTAGTGGTGAGAAAAGAACTGCCTTGAGAAAAGACTCCTGGAGTTCCAGAAGCCATCAGAGAGCCGATATTGTTGGAATCAATGTAGGAACTCTATTTCTCGACCGCGGAACATTGGTCAGAATAGCCAAATAACAGGCTTGGAAAAAGTTGAGCGAGAAGAAGACGGTACAATTCTTTCAAATTAGAACAAAGTGATGTTTTACGCAGATGGAGCGAGCACTATTTAGAGCTGCTCAAACCCCAACATAGCACTGAAGATGGTAATCCCACTGCTGACGAGACTAGGGCGGACAACAGTCCTAGAGTAGATGAAGTCACTGCAGCGATTAAATCGCTAAAAGTGGGTAAGTCTGCCGGAGTTGATGAAATCCGGACAGAAATGCTCAAGGCAATGGTTGAAGAGGTGATAAATAGCTAATACGTGTAATTAAGGTGGCCTGGGAAAGCGGGAAAGCACCTAGCGAGTGGCAAACACGAGTTATAGTGTTCTTTTTCAAAAAGGGGGGCAAGAGAAGAACTATAGGCTCTATATATATATCTTTTAAGTCTTCCGGGAAAAGTATTCGCGAAGGTGTTGCAAGCGCATTCCAGAGCTGTAATAGAGCCTTTGTTACAAGAAGAGAAATGTGACTTTCGGCCTGGCAGAGGAATAATCGACCAGCTTTTTACTCTGAAGGTTATTTTTAAGAAAGGCCTGGGAATATGCCAAAGCGGTCTACGCGTGTTTTGTAGACTTGGAAAAGGCCTATGACCGGGTTCCTTGGGATACACTCTGGAGAGTTTTGCGGGACTATGCACTGAATAGGCCTCTTCTGAGAGCCATCCAGTTTTTGTATGGAAACTGCAGGAGCTGTGTACGGGTAAATGGCGTCAAATCACGTCCTTTTGATGTGTGCGTTGAACTTCGCCACGGCTGTAGCATAGCTGTAGCACGGCATAGCCTATATGAACTGGACGGTGAACCGCAGTCTTGGTGAGGAATCTTTCGAAATGGCTGGCGTTAGGATAAGCCATCTGCTTTTCGCACATGATTTAGACATACTGGTATCGTCCGAGGAGGAACTTCAGCGAGCACTGGATGGTTGCGGCCATATGTGGTGAAGGTGGGATGGCGGTTAAAGTGAGCAAATCCGAAGTGATAGTTGTTTCCCGAACTCCTGTGCAGTGTACCCTGCACATTAATGGAGTACCATTTAAACAGGTAGACAAGTTTAAGTATCTCGGTGTCTTTTCACGAAAGATGGAAGGAGTGATACGCAGTTATCCTGTAGGATTGGCCAAGCTGGAGCAATAGTAAAAGAACTGCGCCGGCCGTTCATCAGGAGAGCAGAGCTTGGACTGAGAGCAAAGATCTCAGTTTTTAATTCAGTGTTCGATCCAACCCTCATCAATGGCAATGAAATTTGGGTAATGTCCGGAAGAATTACATCGCGGGTACAAGCTGCCGAAATCAGATTTCTGAGCTGCGTTGCTGGTGTTAATCTTAGGGATAGAGTGAGAAACGTCAGTATTCGTAGGAATCTTAATGTTGAGTAGCAACTTCTCCGAGTGGAACGATAAATTCTTCGATGATTTAGACGCGTTGTTCGCATTCCCCCCGACAGACGGTCATGTTAGCCGAGACGTGAGTGCTTCGTCCCCGGGAAGGCCAAGAAACAGGTGGTGGGATCAGGTAAAGAACAACTCTGAGACCCGTCTGGAGATCGCGCCTGGTGTCTCTTGAGCTGGTGGCGGAGGATCGGGAGTGATGGAACGACCATTTAGACGCCCAGAAAATGATTGATTGATTGAAAAGGGTATCCTCAAATTTTTAAACGTCTACCAAATTGTGACACGGCTTAAATTTGATCTTTTACAAGGAATTTCACTTTTTTTTTATGTCGTTCTATATACATATTTCAATGCCAACATAATCGGCATCTATTTGCTTATTGCTTATAAAAGCGCTTACCCTGGTTTAGATCAGATTAAAGAACGTCTTATGTAAGCCAAAGCCTTCGTTCCAATCCTCCAAAAACATTTTACAGATTGTAAAAAAATAAAAAAGAGACTAAAGCGAACCTACATACGTCAGAATAAGAAATCGAGTGATAATGGAAATCAGAAAAAGACAGTTCATGGGAGAAAAAAAAAAGGTCAAAACAAGAAGAATAAATATTTGACGAAAATACCAACATAAGGTACACACGATACAAAGCAATTTTGATTCATAAATATTTGAAATATTTAGTTTCCCACTTAAACATACGCTCACGAGAGTTGATAGAGGGAGACGACAGACGAGGCCAGAAGGCCAAGAAACAACAAGCGACCCCCTCCAAATGCGATTTGAATCGTTATGTCAAACATTTTCATTAGCTAATCACAGGCACATACCCACAACAAAGTGAGAGTAACAAGCAAGCAGCAAGCAATAATGGAGCAGAACGAACAAAAATCCGAACGTGCACCATTCATTCATCCGAACCATCCATCTATCTATGCTTTAGTCATCCCAACCATCCATCTATCTATCTATCTATTCATTTATCTGCTGCATGAGGCAATGGAATACTCAGGTCGTACGCGGCGCGTTCGTCTTCGTCGGTCGTTGTCATCGTCATGGACGACGACCGACGACGTGAAGCAGTGCACTAGTATCCACCAGATTCCAGTTATACCCACCTCTGGGCTGGATACAAAAACAAAAAAATAAGTGAATCCACACCGAGAGAGCTTTTCACTGGACAACAACAAGATAATCGGTTTAAGTTTGCCCTTTGGTCTGGCCACAAACAAAACAAATACTTTCTGGCTGGCTAACGTGCCATCGCCTTTTGGAACGTGCTCCCTCACCGCGCTCTCGCATCGTAGTCCTGCCAGTTCGAGAGTCAATCAACGCGCGGCGGCTTGTGGTGGGTGTTCGATTGGGAAAAGCGGAGGGAACGCTTTGGGTTTGCCTTAGACCGGGCATGGTGGAGTCTGCGTTTTCAATGGATTGCGTTTACCTTTAAATGGGGACTGACGTGAGGTATCGTCGCTTTTGGTTTGGC
Source organism: Neoascia interrupta (assembly GCA_947623515.1). Classification (NCBI taxonomy): domain Eukaryota; kingdom Metazoa; phylum Arthropoda; class Insecta; order Diptera; family Syrphidae; genus Neoascia; species Neoascia interrupta. Next base: position 152,789,659 of record OX392462.1, read on the forward strand.
TGTGCTTTCTCGGCTACTGCTGAACGTGAACACAGGCAGCATACCTCGAAACAAGCCAAAAACGCCAGCACTCTAACCGCACTTGCTGGCGGGCGCGCTCTCTCTGTCTCTTCTACATACTTTTTTTTTAGTTCTAATTTTATGAGTTTTTCACTGCAAAATCGAAGACGGGAGGGCATGGCTGGGTCGATGGAACGCGCATGACTGTCTCCTGTGGACGCGTGTAGTGCACAAGCATACAACGTTTGGTTGTTGGTCTATTGGAGGACTTTCAGAGCGATGTAGTAGGGTTAGCTTTCGTTACGGGATAGGTCATTAGAAACGATTGCTTTTTCACTGAAATTGGTTCTCATAGTTTGTATATGTATTTTCAATGGAAATTAAGGAAGATCTTTCGATTTAATTGAGGAAAACAGCTTTAAGGCATGCGAAAGTTTTTAAAGACACCCATTTGGGTTTGATAGGTTCTTTACATCGAATAGCATAGGTATCTCAACAACATCAATTTTGCTTGTAAGAGGTTAACCTTCTGATACCGAAATATGGCAGTATTTTGAATAAACATTACTATACAGAATAGAAGAGTTGAGATTCATGCGAATTTTAAATTTATTCAAAACTTCAAAAATCACAAAATGTTGATTTGTAATCCTGAGTTTTGTTTTGCCATTGTGTTATAAAAAGAAGAAATTTAGGTTGCCCCTTTGACATGGAAGCGACAGTTTCTGTTAGATTCCCCTCGTGTGAGCGCTCTTATGATCACATTGGGTTAAATCAAATCCGTTGAATTTTTTAGTCCTGAAGACTATTTTAGAAGTCACTTAGCAGGCGAGAGCATTCTCGTTGCTCCTGATGTTCACTTCTTGATGTGGTACTATCCGATTTCGTAAAAAGCTTTTTGGTATAAGGTGCTTAGGTCCTTAAGCTCGAAAAAAAAAACAAAATATTCTTTAACTCTTCTTATAAGAGTCATTTTCATTTCATTTCTAAGCCGTTTTTCTTATTCGAGCTCATGGCGCCATCAAAATATTACTGTAAAATAATTTCTCAGCAACAGCGTAGTTCGGCTGCAACTATGTCTGGTAAAGTTAACATTGTATACTGCGGATAAATATTGTATTAATGTTCGCGCCTTTTTTATTGAAGGAGATTCTTATCCAGTTAAGAAAAAAATGCTAAATGCAATTGAAGTTCATAAAAACAAAAATTTGACAACCAAAACTTATGACGTGATTCGGAGCTAGACTTGATTGAGATGGGGTATCAAACACCTAGCGGATTTTAACCCGCTCATTAAGGTTTTAGGTTTTAACTTCGTTTATCGCAGATTTGGAGTGGGGCAGAAAGGTTCAGGTCCGTTTAAAGGGGTTTCTAAGCCTTTCTGGTTAGCTCCTCGGCCTTATCATTCTTCGTGACCAGGAACCCAGCTCAGTTTTACTTTGTTGCTTGAAATAAGCTTCTATAAGTTATTGAAGCTAGTGCAAGGATAAGAAAAGGCTTTTATAACTTATGCGTGCACCTTTGATGCCAGAGATCTTAATATAGTTGGCGCCTTCGTGAATGCTGTGGAGGTCTACCTAAAACACACAATGGTTGTAGTCAAGTTTGCAACCTTTAGAGAGCTTCCCCGTGAGGTGCTATACATACGTCGGCAAGCCTATAAAGTGTTGAATTCTTTTGTAACTCTGCTATTAAGGTGTGAGTTCCAGTTTAGGTGAGTCCTTTCCCTAAAATAACTCCCACCTACTTGACTTCATTGGAGTAGGTACTCAACGATTTTGTCGTTAATTGAAGTTGAACTTTTGATATTTTTTCTTTTAGTTAAAGGAACTATGAGAGCCTTACCTGGGTTTATTTCGAGGTTTTCTCTAGTGCCTCAATCTATAGGACTTTCTGACGTGCGTTTTTAAGCTCTGTTAACAGACAGAATAATGTCCGCGTTGTTTGGGTACCAGGCCATAGTGACTTCATCGGAAATGAAAAGGCTGTCGAGCTAGCGAAACATAGCTCACATCTATGTATCACTACAGCGGACAAAAGAGCCCATTCTCCGCTCCCTTTTAAGGCAGGCAAAACGTCTAATTCCTTTCCAACCTACTTTTGGTCCTGTTCAAAAAAGAACCAAAAATAGGTGGGGAAATCTGCAGCGCTATAAAATGTTCAGATATAAACGGTGTCCCGAAATTCAACGGCAAGCGGATACCGGGTCACAGCGGAGGTGCGCAGGTTTTACCCCTACTGGGAAAAATAATAGAAACAAGTGAGTTAAGTGCAAAAGTTTATCTGTGACAAACTTCTATATACCCGACCCTATACCCATACCGTGTAACACCAAATCTTAAAAATTTTTGTCCCGAATTCATACATAATTTGTAAAGGCCACGCCTCAAAAGTGGGTCTGGCCTATAAATTAAATTCATTTAATCGTTATTTCGTTGGATTCATGACAAAATGCGTTAAAACCGAAAACTATTTCGGAAAAAAAAACAGTTTTTTCCTAAAAACGCCTCCTAAAAGTGGGCGGAGCTCAAACCTTTGTATTGACCAAACTTTGCAAATGGTAATGTCTTTAATATTTGTCACACATTTTTTTTTGTTTTTGAGTCAACTTTCCGAGAAATCGGGTTTTTAAAGATCTAACATGTTAAATGTGGGCATGGTCGATATTTTGGGCGGTCCAATTTTTGGGTGGTTAAAGATCTTGGGCCTGTATTGCTCAGTACCAAAACTTAGGTTCCTACGACTTTTCTAACTCGACCAAAAGGCATTTTGAAAGAAAATGTGAAATAGAGGTTGTCTCACATTGAAGCCAGTAGAGGGCGTGGCCGTTGACGGATTAAGCCAAATTTTACAGTTTGTCTGTGCAGCAGAAGATCCAAGCCGTGTACCGTGTTTCAGCTCTCTAGCTTGATTTCGAAGACCTAAAACCTTCACACATACAGACGGACGGACGGACGGACATGGGTAAATCGATTCACCTGTGTCGGTCTCGATCATATCTCTAAAAGGTCTTAAGGGTCTACGGTGATTATTTCACTGTGTTACAAACAATGCATTAATCCTTAACAATCGTGATCAATAGCATCAAACGCAATCAAGAATTGAAATGTAATCGTTCCTAGTTTTATGAAAAGAAAGTTTGGCTTAGTCATGGTAAAAAAAATATTAAGCCAACTTAGACACTTCATATTTAAAAAAAAAAACTAAACTAAAATTATTTTTTTCAGTAAGGCTTAAACTTCCCCTATCACACAGTATCCGTCAGAGTTCCGAAACACTATGTATACGTATACAATCAACTTATATAAATTAATTTTTGCCACGCCCTCTTTTGTCGGCGTTTTTAAGTAAAAACCAAATTTTTCACATAAAAGTGCAATAAATACCTGTATATCAAATCTGATAAAAATTTTAACAAAAAATATGATATTATTGAAAGAAGTTGATGGCACATCGCTTTCTTAAGTAAGGAGTACAATAACTTGCCTTAACTGAACAGTTCTAAACACAATTGAAGTTAATAAAACTTAAAATTTAACAACCAAGATTTATGACGCAATTCAGGGCTTGGAAGTGGTCAATTGGGATGGGGTATCCAACGATTCGCCTAAGTGGATTGTAACTCGCGCACCAGTTTTTATCCAAGTTAAAAAAATATGGCATAACCTTATTATCTAGACAATGCTTGGTATTGATTGGGCCACGCCCACTTTAAAGAGTTAGTCGTTCAACCCGAATGTGTAATGTCCTGCCACAGTCAGTCTTTCCTTCTCAATATAACCCAAACCTATTCAAAACAAGAGTGCACCGATACCGCTCGCTTTTTTCTTCTTCGTCCTATCCTTTCTGCTCGCGAGATGGTTTGTATTGAAAGGGTAGCCTCTACTCCATTAATCATGAGTAACAAAAAAAGGAGTACAATTTATTATTTTTAAACTACTGAATCTTAAAAAAAAAATGTATCACCGAACTTTTTTTTTAATAAAAGTTATATAATGATCCAAGTTAAACATAATTTTATACTCACTCAGAAAAATTAAACACTTTTAAGCGAGTTACTCACCTGAAACAAAAACGGAAATTAAGATTTCTACATGAATATTATATTTCAAACAAGAAAATCTAGGATAATGCATAAATGTACAATGAACTTTGGTTTTGCAAGTAAGACAGAAGGATTTGTACCTAATGGAATAGGTTGCCTTAAAGCACAACTTTATAAATATTTAATTTCTAAAATTACATGTTTTACAAGTAACGGGACCGCTTGCAAACCCCTTAAAAGGGCAAGTTAAATTTTATAGCACTTGATTTTGTGTGCAAAATAAGTTCTATATCGAGCCTTTATAGAACTTATATGACTGTCAATTAGAAAGAATTTTAAAAGAATTTGTAAGTAAACACATTCTGGCAATAGGTTCTATATCGAGCCTTTATAGAACTTATGTGACTGTCAATTAGAAAGAATTTTAAAAGAATTTGTAGGTAAACACATTCTGGCAATCCTGTAGTATTTTATATAAAAATAAAAATATTTTTTCATTGTGTATTTTGTTTTGCTGTCTTGTTGTTGTTTTGTTTTAACCTATACTTACCTATAGGGAATGTACTAAGCATAAGACAAGGTGCGCATTAAACAACTTCTGACAATTTATTAAAATAGAACAAAGAGAATCGACGCTGTTTTTTCAAATGCCTTATGTTTTCGAGTCAAATCGCAAGTCTTTGAATCCTTAAAAACCTTTATAGTTTTTCTTAAAAAAAAAAGGTTTTTCATCAATTTCTGACTCGTGCGATTGTGTTTAACGATTTATCCAAATACCACCGGATGTAAGTGTAGGAACACGGATTTTTCGTGCATTTTTGCGATTTTTTACGTATTTTGAGACGATTTGTTATTGTTGCAATGTTCTGCGAATACATAAGCGACGTGAGCGAAGACCTGAAGCGAAGACCGCATACGATAGTGCGGGTGTTAAAAGAAATTTCAATAAAAATTAAACACACAAACATGTTCAATAGTTTTATACTTTATTCATGGATGCTCTATTTGGAGCAAGGACCTCCATGTGAAAACTCATAAAAACCTCCTTTAAATTCAAGGTAGGTATAATGAGCGCAGAAAAAATAAAAGACTTTTGCAACACCGGCATGCAGATGAGTGTTCCTATAATGCACACACCACCGGCGCGTGAGCTAATTAACATTCTGCACTTACTTCGATCAGCCATCAATTTTAATTACCACCTTCGCGTAACGTGTTTAATCAGAGAAAATAAAGGAAAACACGTCAGTCGGATTTATGGTGACGTAATTTTAGTTAATATTCCCAATTGTTGCGATTCATTTTAATTGCAATTAACTGTGGGGATAATCAAAACTGTAATTAACTTAATTATATTGAGAGTATTACCATGTGTTTTGAGTTGTTTATACCCCCCATGAGTGTGATTTACATATGAATATGAATTACTTGCTCAATTCGCAGCCACCATATCAAGAATAAAGGACATGATGCGTGAGGAAGAAGGATAGATAATAATTTTAAGGGATGCGAGCTAGATATGACACCAGGAGTAAACTGAATGAATGATCTTTGTTGCAAGCATTTGTTTCAAATGAGTTTTGAGATGCAAGACTAGAATCTGTTTTTGTATAAAAACTGACATGTTGACAGCAAAGTATCGATCATTATTTAGCAATTTTATGAATACGTGAATAAGCGAGGACAACTGTACCCACCGCTTCTGCTTGCCACGTGTAACATTACTGGTTAAAAGTCGAAGTCGGCAATCTAAGAAAAGACTAGATGGCGGCTTGCTATTCGCTTAGGCGAATAGAGCAATATCCCATAGCAATGGGCCCTGTTTAAGCTCAGAATTTTGTTAAAAAAATTTCAGCATTAAATTTTTAGTTCTACAAAAAAGGCGCACACGCATAAAGCTTCAAACGTAGGCCCTAAGCTAACGTAGACATAGCTAATTTGACCCACAGGATCAAAGAAAGAACCGTATTTTAAATTTTGTTAAAAGAAGAAATTAAATTTTTATGACCGGAAAAAACATGCCAGTAATAATTCATCTAATTCTATTTAAAATGTGGAAGTCTTACCCTAGGTTAGGCGGCTGGCCCCGCTAGGCAGACCATGAGTGGTCCATTGTGATACCACTTGACCCCACCTAAGTGGAAGTTTTATATCTTTTTTTTTTTTTTTTTAATACTAGGATGGACGGAGGCTAAAACTCCAAAATCTTTCAAAGATACCAATACGCCGTCTATAGCAGGTACATAATACCGAAGTAGCCGATATTGGTTATGCCCGATTTCCACGTGCTAAAAAACCACCCATTATATATGAGAGACACTATGAAACTGCCAGAACGCACTTCATAGTAGTAAATTTTCGCTCTCTCATAATACTTCTTGACTACAACTAAGTTAACTTAACGAGTAGTTTACGCTTCCATAGTGTTAATCGCATTCGCTTTCCAGTGAATGCACCTACTAAGCCGTTCCTTCATGCGGCTTCACCCTACGTCGCTAGATCGAAGGGTCTTGTTCGTTGCAGTCGTCGCTCGTTGTTAACATCGTTAAGAGTCTCGTTTAGAGTACGGATCATTTCATTGTTGCAATGAACATGAAGGCGAGCATTTAGCTTTCGAGCGAAGTTTGTTACTTCTTCGCCCACGGTAGCTATTCCTAAATCTCTGTGAATATCGCTATTCCTAATATACCATGGAGCATTCACAATTGCTCTTAGTGTCTTGTTTTGGAAAGTCTGCAACATGGACATGTTGCTCGGCTTGGTACAACCCCAAAGTAGTATACCGTATGTCCAGGACGGCTTTAACACCTGCCTGTACAAGAGCAGTTTGTTATATGTGCTTAATTTCGAAAATCTTCCAATAAGCCCATACATTTCCCTGAGCCTAATCTCGAGCTCGTCACGCTTCTTCTTTACGTGTGGTTTCCACCTTAGTTTAGCGTCCAGTGTCATCCCTAGATACTTCGCTTCATTTGCATAAGGTATTTGTGCAGAATTTATGAACAGAGGTAAATTGTTAACCCTTCTGTAAGTGAAATTCACATGCGTAGACTTGTTCTCGTTAAGAGCGATTCGCCAAGTCTTCGTCCAGACACAAATTCTGTCCAAAGCTCGTTGGAGGCTTCTCGTTGATGACTCGACTGATTCACCTGTTGCCAGGATGGCCGTATCGTCCGCAAACGTGGCCACGACAGTCTCGTCATCTAGAGGTATGTCTCTTGTGTAGAGCAGGAACAGGGTCGGACCGAGGACGCTTCCCTGGGGTACGCCAGCCCGAATTTGCTTGAAACTCGAGTATTCACTACTACACCTAACACGAAAGAGTCTGCTTTCAAGATAATTTTCCAATATTTTAAACATGTCTTCCGGCAAGTTTTGCCGTAGCTTATATTTCAAGCCTTTGTGCCATACCTTGTCGAAGGCTTGCGATACGTCGAGGAAAGCACTTGAACATACTTTTTTCCCTTCTAAGGCTTTTTCAATTTCATGCGTTATTCTGTAGACTTGATCTATTGTGGAATGGTGAGGTCTAAACCGAATTGATGATCCGGAATCAAGCGTCTTTCTGCAATTATTGGTTGTAATCGCTTCAGCAGAAGTTTCTCGAACACTTTCGATATTATCGGCAGATGCGATATGGGCCTATAAAATTTTTTATTATTTGCGCATTTCCCCGGTTTTGGAACCATAATGACTTCAGCAACTTTCCATTGTCTTGGAACGTATAGAAGTCTAAGAGAAGCGTTTATCATATAAAGTAGCTTGACTAATGCCTTTTTTGGTAGCTCTTTCAATATTTCGCCAGTGTTTGCTAAGTTTGCTAATTGTCTGTCGGAGTTCAACTAACGAAATTTTTTCCATTCTAAAGCTATCAGGTTCCCCGTTGTTGTTTAGAACGTCAGCCAACGGCGGACCGTCGAAAGGCTTGAATGTTTCTTCTAAATGTTCAGCAAACAAATTCGCTTTCTCTTTGTCTTCTCTTGCCCATTCGCCGTTATTTTTTTTTATTGGTGCCGAGTGGATTATAGGTTTCTTGATAGACTTAACTGCTTTCCACAGCGAGTAGTTTGAGCTTCTATCCGCCGACAAGCCTTAAAGGTATTCAGTGGTCTCACGATTTTTAAGATCTTGCAACATTCCTTTCAGTTTGTTAGAGAGGTGGTTCAATAGGGTTTTGGCTGGGGGGGCCCTCGTGCCTTGCCATCTCCTACGCGCTCTTCTCTTTTCACGAATCAATTCTTCGATTTCGAGCGGATATGTTTTACGTACATGCCCGTCGGTTCTTTTGGGACGAATTGTTGTTCCAAGCAGCGCTCTGAATTGCTTCAATGAATTTGTCAACTGCTGTTTCTAACTCGAAAGGAGTTTTCAATCAAGTTTTATATCTAATTTTTTTTTTTTGAAATTGTATATTTTTTTACTTCCAATATTCGAAATTTTTTTTTTATAACTTTGTCTTCTTGAGACGTATGGCAACCCTCAAGTAGACAGTAGACTAAAATAGGTGCTAGAAGAGATTATAGAAAAGTGTATAGTTGCACAAAACACTTTTATACCCTAATAAATTCTATGATTAATTTTCTTCCCTAATAGTTCCTTCATAACACTAAAAACGTATATAGCCCGTTCAAAGAACAGTTTGCTAGCACTTTAAGTTCTAAAGGTAGTCTTCTGTAACCGTCTCTATTACAACTTTTATATGTAAATATACAGCACCCTAATGGGATGATAACGCAACCTTACGAAACCTGAAGTGTTACCGAAGGCAAATTATGAGCGTCTTATAAGTCCTTGTTCAAAAACTTGTTGACATGTATCTTGGCAAAACTGACATGGTACCTGATTAGATAAATTTATTATGTAGGGTTTTCCTAACACGCCGTTTTCGGTGAAAAATAAAGGGGAAACGGACCTTTCAAGCGAGACCATAATAAACCGCACATAGCATTCATGAATGTCAAAGGCTAGGCCCGTGTTAGCCTCTAGCAGCGGCACCAGAAACTTTAACATTATTCCTAACTCTGCCAGGCTCAAATTTTTGTAAATAAAAAAACCTTGTCGATTAAGACAGGCCGCTTCAACAGCACTTTAGACGGACTTGTTTTGTCGCTTAATAAAAGTCGGTTATTGGGTATTGTGACTGGGGTAGACTTTCACAAAAAAAATCCTAAAGAACATCTCACATATAACTGGGCATAAAAAAAGGAACTTCATTTCCGCCGCACTCCTACTACACCTTACTGACATGTGTTTTCGATGAAAATTTAGCCCAATCACTTAATGCGGCAATGGATTTAGTGGGCGGCAGGATATAATGTTGCCACCAGCACCCATAAACGCGCGACCATCATCGTGGTTATTACCACCACCATCATTGGCACCTAACCCTCTTGTTCCTAACGCACTTTGACTAGGGCGGATCAATTTCAAAATCGCCATTATCCCTAACCGACAGGATATTAGCACAAAAAGGAGTCCGTTTTGTTGATTTTATTTGTGTATTCCCGATTTTTGTGTCCCTCTTTTGTTTTTTCCTGGTTCGTTCCAATTGCCAAATGGATTTCGTACAATCAGAAGGATGTGAAAGGCGAACGATAGGGTTGATGGGTTTTGTGTGAGCCTTTGGCTCTGTTTTTTTTTCGTCCTGACGACGAGGAAAATTGAAAGTCAACAGCTTAGATACTGTGTGTTGGAAACCTGCTGGACGAGTGGATGTGAATGTGACGTGTCCCTTAGTTGGCCGAAGAAGCAATTCAGTTTGTGGTTGGATTTACTTTGGAATGATCTAATTAAAGGAGGAAAAGGCGGAAGTATAGAAATAGCCGGCAATGGGGATTTTTGTTTATCTATTTTTGGGCGGTTTGTATTGATTGGCATTTACGTGCTGCTATTTCGGCGTCAAGGTCGGGTGTGTGTGTGTGGGCTGTTGAAGTTCATTGGGGTTCGATATAGGAGCACCACAGCCTTTGTACAGTCTATGAAGGATTCGAACAGCAAATTATAGCTATAGGTGAGCCTTCACCCATAGACTTTGAACAGATGTTAGCTTTGTGTAATTATGTTTTCCCAGATTCGCTGTTCCCTTCTCGTTCTTGACACTTTACCCAGAGTAAGGATGAAATCGATAAAACTTTTATTTTAATGCTCGTGCACAATGTATCCAATCCCACGGATAAACGAAAATAGATATCCCATACGGAATATGAATGTATGAAAAGAGAAAACGAGAACACCAATCACCCTGTTTCACTTTGCCATTATAGCTATTCCTGTTTTTCCATCCATTATCCTTGCTCCCCTTTTTCTCTGCTGCTGCTGCTGCTGCACATAAAAAAATAAAATAAAAAGAAAATTCTTTTTTTTTCTAGCAAAAAAAAAATGGCAAAATCGACCTCCTTCCACGGATTTGCATTTGCATCACTGCCGCTGTTGCTTGCATTGATTGTGTGTTGGTGGTTATATATCAGCGA